>JADQWA010000078.1:69875-103981 GCA_018344505.1 Nebria ingens riversi | reverse complement strand
ATGTCTAGATTTTTGAATCCGAACAAATTTAATGTTAACGCTACGTTACCTAGTCAAGTCGAATTTGCTTATTGTAACTTTGTAATCGAAAAATATAATTACGAAAATAGCGTCGTAGATTTATTAGTAAAATCCAATTTTCCATGAAAGCATTTTACATTTCCGCGCAGTTTTCCTTATAAGGCTAGTTTCCTGCTAATGTAAACATCTAAATATAAAATTTTTAATAGAACCGCCTAGACGTCATTCCGTAGGAAGATATTTCAATCTCTTCATCGTCGAATAGATAAAATAGGAAATAGGTGTTTATCGTGCTTGCGAACTAAAGATAACCTAGTTAGAGAAATAACAATTTATGCCGCAAAATTGTGCATTTCTAGAACTGTAAGTAGTCAGTTGTCTCATATCCGGTACTTACATATATACTATATACGCGCTACATTTAACCGCTTTCAAAACGAATATGTTTATTCCTTTTATAAAATGCATTTTATATACATTTTACTCGATCATTCCAGGTATGTGATTTTAAACTCGAAATATTAGAGTTTCCTGTAGCCTTTAACCGACATACATATCTATATATAAAAGAAATATACTAATAAAAATATTTACAAAAACACATTGTAGAAACATGGCGCCTCATTTGTACCCAACGCAGATCATTTTCAACGCCTGTTAACTGACTAAACTACATCCGAAATAAAAATTGTCTATTATATAATTTCCTCAAGAGATGCATGGCGACTTTAGAATATTAATCATAAGTTTATGGAAGCATGCATCATTTGATATTCCATCTAATCATTTTGCGTACGTGTTTTCCTAAACCCGCGCGAGTGAAACAAACACTGCGAGACAAAGACAGGAGGACAAAATGATTAATCAAATCCAAGCACAGATTTAATCCTGTCGGAAAGGGATTACGGGATCATCTAATTTTAAATATATTTGATGTTACATGAGATTTTCTTCGTAAAAATAAGTAATTTCGTTTAAAAAATCGCAATAAAAAGATTATCACTTTTATTTACTTATTTTGAAATTTAAATATAAACGCAAACACTAAGATAGATATGAACCAGAATTCTCTGAATTATTTTACTAATTTTGTTGTATATACATATATAAATAAAATTGAGCAATCAAATATTTATTTATTTAATTTATTTGTTTATATTTGTCTATGTTGGTTTGTAAAATATTTTTTATAATGAAACAACAAACAAAATGTTAACATTCAGCGTTTCTTTTGAAATTGAATTGCATCAGTAGTACCAATAGCATGGAACTCAATTGCATATATAGAGCCAACGTAATAATGTAAAACAGTAGTTTTTTATTATTTTTCTTTAAAACAAATAACAATTTCAAGAAGTGCAATCTCAGTTCAAAGTTTAACAAACAAACCACGAATACATATCGTCATTTGTAGCTTATAATTTATTAATTAAAGCTCTGATTTAGAAAAGAAGACGTGGTTGGTTAAAATGATTAATTATACCATGTGAATTTCTGCATGCCTATATAACTTTGTATATGTGAGATGAATTAAAATCGATTATTTTTAGAAAATAGTTTCGTTAGTAATGGAACTTAGTAGGAATTTCTTTTAGCATAAGCAACAATTTACAAATATTTGAAAATGTGTTAACACACGTAAACAAATAGTGTGGAAACGTGTAGTAATATATATATATATATATATATATATATATATATATATATATATGTATATATATATATATATTTGTTGGAAATAAAGTTGTAAACAATGAATGAATGAATGTGTAACGTGTCTGCTTTAGCTACATATACGCGGAGTATACAGTTTCCTAAGTTTACTGTAGTTGTGCGCGAGTAATAAATCACACTGTATTCACGTTTTTCATTTTTCTATTTATGTGATATGTACCTCGTTTTATTATTAAGCTGTCATGAAAAATAACACCCGTTTACTCAACTGCAACGCAGCACATTTCACGTGGAAAACTTGACTCTTGCTTGAGGGAAAACAAAAATAAATATAATATTTTATTCTTATTACCTAATAGTTTATCTGACACTACTAAAGAAGATGGTAATAATATCTTTAGGAAAAGCTCGATAATGCTATTGTATATAGTGTTTTTAATAAAAATAATCTCAGTTAGTATTACAAATAATAATGTAAAGAATATATATTCGACAAAACATGAAAACAATTACAGCTACAAAATCATGTCAAGCAAATAACATTTGTAGACACAAACACACACAGACGTCATTCCAAAAATAGTTAAACTCGATTCAAGGACGGTCAAAAGGTTTATTTCTTTTAAAGTCTCGAGATCGACTTAATATTTTGTATAAAAATATATAATTAAATTAATTTATGTATTTATGGGAATTAAATTTTTTGTAATTGGTTAAATATTTATATTACCATATTTTAAAAATAAAAAGTCGTATTAAAACTTTTTCGCATTAAAAATAATTTTCATTTTACTAATCTGTCATGATAATGTCGAAAACTTTTTTGGGTTAAACTTGTGTTAAGCTTCCTAGTGAAAAATGTAATAACTTACACCCGGATAATCATTTATGAAGCATATGTGACGTAATGGCGTACAACGTTGTATCGAATATTACCAATTTACGAAATGGTGGCCGCTGTTAATCTAGAACCATTTACATACAAGCTACGCTAGTACAATTTTTATTATTCATAAGTTTTTTTTTTTTAATTTAGGTAATATATTTGTTGTAAATTTTTAAATATCTCCAATATTCTGAATATTTCCGACAACGAAATGGTAAATTTGTAAACTGAGCCAAATTTATGACAATGTTCTTGGTAATCTTGTTTGGCAATGTTTCAGCACTATGAAACATGTATGTACTTTATGAAGTAATAATAGATGAATTTATATTCAAGCTTAAATAATACTTTTGACACTTTTGAGAATATCTATTTCCTTATACGTAATGAAAACATCGGCCATGTATTGGCCCTAAGCTTTCTTTTACGTAGTTAGTATATTTTGATTTGATAGTATATAAATTAAAATATAAAATGTTTAAATTTAAAAGAAAATATTTTCATTCATTATGTCCAGTAAAATTGTGGTAAAGTTAGATTATTGTCAGATTTCTAAAAAAACATATGTATTTTAGATTAAAATGTTCGATTCTATAATAATATAAAGAAAATATAATTATTCATTACACATTATTAAAAATTATTATGGCCGGACATTTATAGGTATTTATATATAATATTTTAAATTATTTACTAACCTTTGTAACGTTTTCTCACTAAACTAATTTGTAACACTAACAATAAATGTTAAATGTCAAAATATTTGAATATTTAAAACAATTGACATGCATAGTAGATGCGATTTATTATATATAATTACCCATACCTACGTAACTATGGCAATATCAATAAGATAAGATCTTGTAACTGGTACTTTTTGAAGAAATGTTTCAAACAAAAGTTGTGCAGAATACTAATATCTTTGAATGTTAATGTAACTATATTTATTGTAAGTACAGCCGTTTCGGAGATATTGCAAAAAAAGTCTTGAGTAAATATGCACTTCCAGTTTGAATATGCTTTTCAAAAATAGGAGGTTTTCCTCCCAGGCATATACAAATCTTAAGTTTAAAGTTTCATAATTTTATCTTCAACAGTGTAGCCTGTAGAGCGCACACAGCCACACACACACACACACAGACGTCATTCCAAAATAGTCAGACTCGATTCAGGGAAGGTCAAAAGATGTGTGTGTGTGTGTGAGAGTGTGTGTGAGAGTGTGTGTGAGTGTGTGTGAGTGTGTGTGAGTGTGTGTGAGTGTGTGTGTGTGAGTGTGTGGTGTGTGTGTGTGTGTGTGTGTATGTGTGTGTGTGTGTGTGTGTGTGGCTGTGTGCGCTCTACAGGCTACACTGTTGAAGATAAAATTATGAAACTTTAAACCTCCTATTTTTGAAAAGCATATTAAAACCGGAAGTGCATGTTTACTTGAGTCATTTTTTGTAATTTCTGCAATATCTCCGAAACGGCTGTACTTACAATAAATATAGTTACATTAACATTCAAAGATATTAGTAATCTGCACAACTTTTGTTAGAAACATTTCTTCAAAAAGTACCAGTTACAAGATCTTATCTTATTGATATTGCCATAGTTACGTAGGTATGAGAAATTATATATAATAAATCGCATCTACTATGCATGTCAATTGTTTTAAATATTCAAATATTTTGACATTTAACATTTATTGTCAGTGTTACAAATAAGTTTAGTGAAAAAGCGTTACAAAGGTTAGTAAATAATTTAAAATATTATACGTATATAAATATAAATGTCCGGCCATAATAATGTTTAATAATATGTAATGAATAATTATATTTTCTGTATATTACTATAGAATCGAACATTTTAAATCTAAAATACATATGTTTTATTAGAAATCTAACAATAATCTAACTTTACAGTTTTACTGGACATAATGAATGAAAATATTTTCTGTTAAATTTTAACATTTTATATTTTAATTTATATACTATCAAATCAAAATATACTGACTACGTAAAAGAAAGTTTAGGGCCAATACATGGCCGATGTTTTTTTTTTCGTGATTACAATACTTACTTATACTTCGTAAAAGAAAGTAAATATATATTGTACATACATCAATATGTAAGTTATAAAACTGAAATGAATGACAGATTTAATATTAGCATTTTTTCTGTGAGATAATAAGAATGTTCATATTTGCATACTTTAGAATCTAAAGTGAAAATCATAAAAAAATATTAAAAATTCAAAAGTGTTTAAAGTCAAATTAGCATTTTATTATTTCTTTTTTTTTCTGAATTGTAAATAATGTGCTTTTCCTAAAAAAGCGACTTTAAAATTGATTTTCGACGCGAAATTGATATAATACAATTTCAGGTTTCACTGCATAAAATTTGAATAGGGTTTGGAACGAAATTCGAAATTAAATTCTGAAGACAGTAATTTGAATTTTTATCATTTTGAAATGATGTGAAAAGGCACTTTGCAAAAAATCCATATTTTAATTGCAAAGCGATACCAGTTCATCAAATTGCCTGTAGCCCGTCACTCAAAGTAAACATTGTGGAAAATTCAATCATCCTTAGTAATTTGTACATACATTTACATAAGTATGAGAAAATTATCGTTATTCTCAGGAACAAAGTGTGTGTTTATTAGTAAATTATATATTTACATACATAAGTGTACTTATCGACAAATTGCGAAAATGACAGGTCAAAGTACGTATTTCACCGTACAAGATATGGATCATAATGATTTGTTATTGAATTACAAGTATTAAGGGGTAAATATCATACATTTAAGGGGTTGTAATGGCTGCTTTATTGATTAGTGCAAGCAACAGGAAATCGTAAGTCTTCTGAACCTGTCTAAAGCGACCGGATATGACAAATGATGGAGCTTGTCAAAACAAAAGACATAATGATAAAAACTATTCATTATATTGATTGTTCTCCAAGAATACAAGACAAAAATGACATATTTTGTTTCCTATACCTATTATAATTTTGAGTTACTAAGCAAAAATTAAATCTTCCACATTTTATAATAGTTAATTAACAGCGGTAAAAGGCAGGTCTAAAGATAAAATTTATTTTGTATAAGCTTTTTAAAACAATAAGCACAAAAGGCTTAAAGATTATTATGTGTTCTTGATTTGGTTACAAAATAAAACGACATTTATTTTGCATGTCCTATTAAAATGTACATGCGTCGACCATCCTAATCCTATTAGGGAAAGGATATATTTTCCAGTGTCATGAACATATGCAGTTGGTTTGATCTACTTTTGAAATTAGTTGACTAAATAATAACATTTCTATGCACGAATGCACTGTTAGCACAGTCGTGTTCTATAGTTCACTTTTCATTACAGAATAGTCATAATTAGATTATGAACAAAAAGAAACATTAATACGATAACGAGAACATTTTTTATTCTACAAATAATCTTCTTTTTTTAAATTAATCTTAGTTTTTAACGATTTCTGCACAAGGTATAAGATGTGGAATGGAATTTTCCATTAAATATTAAGTTTGTGAAGAGTCTTATAAAATATGAGACATAAAAAGTTTCATGAAATTTTGAACAATTTATAAATACTTTTATAGGTATTCAAAATTAATGATTCCAGCAATGGGAAAGAAAAGAATAAAGGTCCCCAATCTCTTTTTTGTTTTCGTTGATTATAATGTAAATACAGTTGTTTTGCAATCGATCTTTATATACGAATATGTTCGTCGGAATGTGAACGAAAATGTATAATACGAAATTTCGGTTAACACGAAATACATTCGGAAGTAATACGCTTTGCCAAACGTGCAATATACACTGAAAAAATCTCTGAATTCAGTTTATATATGATTATTTTTTGTTCCGTTGGTAGGAACGTCAAAATGTGTTTTAAATTTATTGGCATATTCATTTTATGAGCAACAAATTTATTTTCATATCCTGACATGGGTTCAAAAATGTTTATATGGCCTTAAAGCAGGCATTTTCTTATTTTCTTTTGGTTCATTTCGTCACTGAACGAGCATATAATTTAGGAAAACGGCCCGTTCTGAATGTGGAAATGGGGTAGCGCGTGCAAGAAAATAAGGTGCGATACAGACGGAAATGTCAGAAAACTTCATAAAAAACATTACTGGAAAAACTCAATTTATCATATAGCTGCTTCAGTATAGGTTTGTTGTGTGTGGGTGTCACAGAATGACGCCTTTGCTTATACCTACATATACTTTTGGAAGAAAAAATTTACTCGCTAAAAATGCATCAATCTTCTTCTTTGTTGTAAGTTTTCGCTGTGTATTTTTTCTGCCACTCTATTTAAACTTATTACAATCCAACCGATTTACAAAAAGTTCAAGAAACACATTTTTAAGCTATATTTAACTTCTCGTATTAGTTTAGTTTTTTTTTATTGCAATTTTATCAAAAAACAAGCATTGGCTTCGCCAATGCCTAAAGTTTGGCGTGGCGAGTTTCTGAATAAATAAACAATATATTTATAGCGATCAAAGCAACAATTAAACCAAAAATGCCATAGTAATTAATCAAAGATATCTTTATTCATACCTTGGTTATTATAAAAAATATACTTGGCGTCGGCGAGCTGTTGCCTAAACTTTGGCATGTTATTGCACTATAATTAAAATAATCGAAGTAACAATCAAATCAACAACGATAAGTAATCAATCTAAAATATCAACTGTCATATGCATTGGTTAAAGTATCGCGCAAGCCGGAAAAAACAAAAACAGTTCAATTGTTTTTTTATTGATTTTATTTGTTTTCAAAATTATTATTTTTTTCTTTATTTTTTTACGGCTTTCAGTTATAACTTGATTAACTTTAAATACGCCAAAAAAATTGTAATTTTACGTAGATTTCTTTGATATAATTAATATTTTTATAATTGATTTATTTTAAAAAATTATCATGTTCATTATTTTTTTACGGCTTTCAGTTATAATCTAAAAAATGTTTAAATACATCAAATAATTGGAAAATTACGTAGGTTTTTTTTGGTATAACTATTATTTTTCTAAGTGCTTTTAAGGTGTAAATTTTTTTTACGGGTCCAATATCTCCTGCAGTACGGCTCTGATTGGATTTAATTTACGACCGGATGGAATTGGGCCCCTACACAATATGTGTGCCAAATTTGGCTGAGATCGGTTTAGTATCTTCAGAGGAGAAGAGGTGAGGATGGTTGATCTTACGACTAGCGAGCGAGCGAGCGAGCGACCAACATGTTACCAAGTATTTCAGATATTAGCATTTTCGTCATCAGGGCGATAAATAACGAACTTTTTGTTAAGGAAATTTGTCAATCCGAGAATGTTACAGACTAATTATGCTGACAAACACTTAAGCTCTTCGGTACTACGTACGGCGAGCTAAAAATAAAAAACTGCAGAAATACGAATGTTGACTTTCTTATACGTAGTAGTAAGTAAGTATTGAAGATAATCATGAAACAAATCGATCTCGAGACTTTAACGGAAATACACCTTTTGACCTTGTTTGCGTGCATGTGCTCGCGCGCGCGCGCGCGAGCGCGTGTGTGTGTGTGTAATTTTTTTTAAATATTGTAGTTCTTATTAAAAAATATTGCATTTATTTGCAAACTAGCAATTGTCTGGTCATAATAATTACTAACATATAATGCATAATTATATTTCCTTGAATGCTAAAAATGTATTTTATTACCCTTTCTTTCTAAACTAATATACCTACTACGTATAAGAAAATCCAGTGCAAAACACTACATATGCTTTCTCCAGATGCGAAAAAAAAACAGATTCGTTTAACTGTTGTGAGAAAGAGCCGTCTACTAATTGCGTCATGTAATTGTAATATTTATGTAGCCATATAGAGGTATAATAGACATTGCGTAAGAACAGTTGACCTGTTAGCATAGTATCTTATAATTTTCGACGAGACTTATTTAGAAACTACACTTCAGCATCATAATTTTCGGAGCTGAAGTTATCTCATTCAGATCGTGTACCTATTATAAGTATTACACATATAATATAATATAACGAACGTGCGTATTGCTTAATCGTTTGCATATGGTTGTATGATGCGAGAGCGCATTGACTCGAGTATTTTTTCGACGTTTTTGACCTCTTTAGCCTCACTGGGCTCAGTAATAAACCGTACGCTTCGCTGACCGTACAGTGCACAGCTTCAAAATGTATTCATATATGTACCTTTCATACAAGATATTTCATTTCATTTGCTGTCTTTATATCATCTTAGTATTTATGTTTATTAACATAAGTACGTAAAATATTATAGTTTTTAAAATATGTATTCATTAAATGTAACATGATATTAATATTTATTTTGTGTGAATATTCATTTTATTATTTAATACAATTAGAAAAGTTTTCGTTATAATTTCGCAACAATAACTCTTTTAAATAGAATGGTTCGACATAATTCTGAGTTTGTAAAACAGGATAGATAACCGTAGAGGGTTAATTCGTTCTGCAGGTATAAAATACAACGTTATTCGTAAATATATTCCTAGGCAGTTATTATTAGTATATGTAAATGATTTATGCACAGGTATTTGTATGTAATGCAATTGGACATATAGGCTCTGGTTGATTCTAATTACACGTCGAATTTTGATCTAAGCGAGTTAATTATATTGTTGATATCACTGTATTATCTGTCCACTAGCATACTTTAATCCCACTGCGTATATCTCAAATAACGTAGCTTCATATTCAATCAATAATTGGGGGAATTGTATCGATAAATGGTAAACGGAAGCATGTGTTTGTATTCAATAAATTCTAACCGAAATCTAAAATAACAACTAGTTTAAAAACAAAATTGTTTCAACATTTCGTTAATGTAGCTTGTCTAATTACACATTGAACATATTTTAAATACAAATCATTTACGTATTTGTTTATATGTATGTATGTGGTATCTAATGATTTATAATTTTGTATTCAAGGTAATCTAGAAATAGTATTTGCTCTACGTTTTAAATAATTATATATTTAATTAAGCTATTTTTGGAACATTTTATAACGAAAAAGGTTTCTTTTAATGTGGAAAATACAAAATTATATAAACCAAATATGAAATTAGATTGGAGCAATGTTTTCATTTAGGTATAATATGATTGACAAATTGATACAGTCTGTTATTAGACGAGTATCGCACATTGATGACATGGAACATCACAAATTGGTACTGATATGGTTATGTATGTTTCGTAGAGAAAGCGATGTGTGGCAGTGCACTAATTTTAACCCTTCACTAAACAAATATGGCCTTCTATAAATACGAACGTAGATTGTAGCTAGCTAGCCAGCTAGCGTGTATTTGCATACGCGTCAGTGTGATGTGCGAATAAGTGGAATGCATACGGCTCCACTTCACCCAAAATGCAAGTGCATGTGCAACGCAGAGTTAATGAACTTGCCGCTAGTAGGTAGGTATGTACAGTTGCGTTCAAGGATAACGTATTCCTGACTTATTGTAGCTACACCACCTACCACCTATTAGTCAAACTGAATACATCGCACAGTTCTATGAATAGAACAGTGTTTTTGTTTCTTGAGAAAACAAATGTTTTTATGTTAAATATTTATATATTTATCAAACTATAACAACCATTCACTCATAGCAACAAAGCGATTATCAAATTATAAATATAAACCGTCCAGTAAAGCATTGGGATTTACTAAATGCAATTCTTTTTACTTTCTTTTACGAAGTAATAAGTATTATAAAAAAAAAACTCGACATTTTAACGGAAATACACATTTTGACCTTCCCTGAATCGAAACTGACTATTTTTGGAATGACGTCTGTGTGTGTGTGTGTGTCTGTGTGTATGTATGTGCTCTACAGCCTACACTGTTGAAGATAAAATTATGACACTTTAAACTTAAGATTTGTATATGCCTGGGGCGAAAACCTCCTATTTTTGAAAAGCATATTCAAACCGGAAGCGCATGTTTACTTGAGACTTTTTTTGCAATTTCTGCAATATTTCCGAAACGGCTGCACTTACAGTAAAAATAGTTAGAATAAAATTGAAAGATATTAGTATTCTGCATAACTTTTGTTTGAAACATTTCTTCAATAAGTGTACCAGTTACAAGATCTTATCTTATTGATATTGTCATAATTACGTTGGTATGGGAAATTATATATAATAAATCGCATCTACAATGCATATCAACTGTTTTAAATATATTCAAATATTTTGACATTTAACATTAATTGTCACAAATAAGTTGAGTGAAAAAGCGTTACAAAGGTTAGTCAATAATTTAAAATATTATATTATTTTGTTTGTACTACTATATAATCGAACATTATAAATCAAAATACGGTAAATGTTTTTTTTTAGAAATCTGACAATAAACTAACAATTTTATTGGACATAATGAATGAAAATATTTTCTTGAAATGTAAACATTTTATATTTTAATTTATATACTATAAAATCAAAATATACTGACTACGTAAAGAAAGTTTAGGGCCAACACCATGGCCGATGTTTTACTATTTACAGACGGAGAAAAGCGCAGTATATTTTCTAAATATTATACAGTTTATCTAAATTGAATTAAAGTTTTAATTATATATTTTACAGCCTTTCTATGCAATGTAATTTATTTTTGAAAAACAAACGAAATTATTTTACAACTACGTATCTATCTGTCTTTCTCTTATTACACCTGCACCTGTTTAAAAATGTGACCATCACGAGCATTATAAATGATAATAACTGCTGAGGCACGTACTTGGTGAACAAAACCTCTTTTGCATCACAGTCATGGCCCCGCATTGCACTTCTTACTGCACTTTGCATACACTTGCGTTCCGAATAGCCGCACTCTTACATTACCGCGTCATTCGTTTTATTTTATTCGCATTGTTAAAGATCATATCACACGCCAGTTATTTTACTATGACAGCGAAGAACTACTTTTCATATTCCGAGAAAATATGCATACTTTTGGAAAATCCACGCTGATAAATGTTATTTGCGGAGAATAATGACAGGAACTATATATTAGTTAATGTACACCAGTTAATTTAGTTGTTGTGTTGACTATACAACAAAATATCTCAACACGTTACCATACGCGAGCATTTCAGTTTATACAGACAACTTTATTATTTCAATTAATTTTCATTTTATAACTAGCGGTTTTTCAGGCACCATGTGTAGTTTAGGAAACTTTTTATTCTATAGCAATTATAATATAGAAATCATTTTTTTGTGCATTAAATATTCAAACGATTTTAGAATGAATACAAAAATGCATCCAAGCTAAAATCTACTTTAGTTCTCAATATTTATAAAATTATACAAGAACCCTAAGTTCAAGAATTGAATTTTTATATATCTAGTATTAAAATTATCAAGAATTGTAAAATGATTTATTTAAAAAAAAAAAGCACCGATTCAAATATTTTCTTACGAAATTATAAAAGGAAACCCGACTGCAAATTCGTATTGTCTTCGCAATTGTGACTCGGTAGTTAACAGAATTAATTAATTGGTACGAAAGGAAATCAAGACAAACGGATTTAATTAAAAATAAAACAAATTTTAAGCAGTGCAACAACCGAAGCAGAAATTCTAAGAAACTCAAAAAATGCCCGTGAAAACGTTTCTTTCCCCCTTGCAGCATTTTCAGATAAACTCATACTTTCTTTTGTAATTATACTGTGAAGGCAGCTGAACACGAAAAAATGTCATTATTCATTGAAACGTCAGAAAATTAACTGATTCTTATCGGAAGTGTGACTAAATGGATCACGAAAGAGAAATGGTGACATGCATACAAAGAAAATAAAAATCTATACCTAGTAGAGATAATAATAAGATATGTATAAATATGAATCGAAAATATGATTTTATACCACCAAAAAATATTATTACTGTTTTTATATAGGAAATACCTAAGTACATACATTTAATAAATACAAACCAATATTAAACAATTTGTATTTAGAATGAACATTAATTCGTTTTAGCGCAATAAAACATAAGTTTTGTTTGACAACTTAATAAAGCATTCAGGCAGTCGTTCTATCAAGCAATCAATACGTACAATTATAACAGAATTTATATTGATTGATTATTAATTTACCTAACTCATTTTTAATAAAATGTTGTTTCGTCTTACGCAAAAATAAATAATAACCGAATAGTACAAATTAAGATTTGGAGGAAACATTTTTAAATAGTATTAGTATTGAATGTACCTATATCAAATATGATTAAAAACGCTTAGATATCTTCAGAAGAAAATACATATGATCTAACGACAAAGCAAAAAGATATTCAGCTTTATAGAATACGTTAGATATGTCGACTGCAAATATGTCTGAACGTTAGTAGTCCTTTCGTCATCCAGCCGAGATACAAAAACAAATGTAAAATATACCAATTCGAATATTGTACAAAGATTTAGCAAACATGAAACAATTTATTAAATAACAATGTCTGAATTTGTTTGTTTTAATGTCTAAAATATTTGAAACGCGAAAATCAACAAAAGCAGAAAATTTCAAAGTATAAAATATGCGAGTACAGAAACATACAATATCAGAGGAGATATTTTTGCAAAAGGCATCTACTCTAGCACGACTACTTTGATCACGAAACTGACATCAGCGCAGAAATAAACCAGTTGCCTTGCTTTAGGTCATGGTTGGTTTTATTTTCTTCATCTGCCGTTTTTTAAAACTGCATAAATATTGTATAACACAAAAAATGATGGAAAATTCGTTTTATAAAATCAATATTATTAAAACACGAATCATTCAGTTATTTGTGTAGTAAAAGCATAACATGTTTTCAATAAACTTCTTACCCATTGTGTGGAAGGCCTCCAGCATGTTCCCCCCATCAATAATATAATGTTTGATTGCCTTACCTGAAAAAAAACAAAAATTTATATTAGCAAAACAGAATTTAGCAACTTTTTCCCAAAATAAACAACAAAGAAAATTGCTACCTATGTATATGAAAAGGCTATACGTTTCATGATAAAATTTAATTGCCTCGCTCATTAGACGGATATGACAATAGGTATAAATCGTTAAATTATTCCAGTTAAAATCTTTAGTTGCATGCGCAAGCGGGCAAATATACACATGTCCGCTTTGAATTTCAAATTTACCATGTAGAGACTCCTTGTTAAGATGTTTGTTGGAGGGTGGCGGTGGGGGGAAGTGATTTAGGCAGTTTTATCAATCGTGCAAAGGGGAAAATCCCAGTCAATCCAATTAAAGTTGCACTGTGTATGTGTGTGTGTGTAAAGTAGCGTATGTTTGTTGGATGGAATGAATTTTTCGGCAACTAACGCGAGAGGGTGAAATGCAGACAGCGTTATCTACGTAAAGTAAAATGGGCAATTTCGTCGCGAATACGATACATCTACGTAATGAGACGAGTGTGACTGTACGATAGCGCACGATCCAACGTGTTTTCACACGGAAATGAGTGCATTTAAGCACCACCGAAATGAGTATGGTTGCATAGTTGAAATTGCACTTGGCTCTCTATTGAAATTCATTGAGAAAATATTAGGTAAACACGCGAATGAATAGTGACGCTATTGTTTACAGTGCTGCAGTAGATTAATGGATGTCTAAAGGGTAGAAATATTAATATTATTACGAAATAGGCACAAGGCCATTCTCACATTTACGTCCTATTGTCTTCCTGTTGTATACATTTGTAGTAGCTATTGTATTCATTTCAAAAGATGTACCTATAAATATTTCATTCTGCAAGTGTGATTTAGTAATTAACCTTTACAAAAAATCTACTAAATGTATAACTATATACATATATTTTATAGAGAAGACTATATAATTTTGAAAAGTTTTTAACTATAATGGTGGTGCTACACTCTCAGAACGAAAGTCAATAAATAATGTTATCAAGCAAAAAGCACACATTTGGAAAAAAATTGTTACCATAACTAAGAATTTACTTGGCACTAATAAAAGTCTATTGCGACAGCTAATTTGTAGTAACTGCAACAAGAATATTGTTTGGCAATTAATTGCTTTAAAGTGCAGAATTTATTAAATCATATTTGATTTAAGACGGTAAATCTGCACATTTGAAAGGAATGACACTTTTTAGTACCTATCATGAATGATTAAATTATTCTTTCGTCTTTTGTCATTTTATAGATACAAATTTTAATATGTATATAATTAGACACTTGTTGTTTAGGTTTGTTATTTTAATACGTAAATATTTTATATTTGCGAAATATGCTATATAAATCTAAAAATTATAATTGTTTAACATTGTTAATTCTTCATGTGTAACTCTGGTCTTAAAACAGCTATAGTATAGAACAACTACCAGCATTTCTATGCTTGATTTTAAATGTGAAAGGTCGATGAACTGAATATACATTTAAAAGTGCACCTTCATAAAATGTTAATTGACATTTGCTTTTTTGGAATCAAATAGAACGCTATTAAATTTATGAGCGTATCTTAGAATGCCGTAAAAAAATCCGAACTCGCCCAACTAATTTAAAAGTACTGTCAAAGAAATCGATTGACGGTTTCGTAAACAAAGTTAAATTTAAATCACTCTCTGCGAGCACATCTGCCTTAAATTATCGATACACCATAAATTATAAATAGGTTACGTACAACATATAGATGGCAGCTGTCTAGATGTGTTTAATGACTAATTGTAATTATATATATATATATATATATATATATATATATATATATATATATATATATATATATATAATATATATATATATATATATATATATATATATATATATATATATATATAAATATATATATATATAAAATATATATATATATATATATATATATATATATATATATATATAATTTTTTTTGAGCACAAGGCAAACAAGCTGAAAGTTGCATTCATAAAGTAAACAGACAAAGTGTGTATTCGAATAAAGGTTTTATGCAGCAGTTGAGTGGAAAGGGTCGATGCAACTGTGTGCGAAATGAATGTAAACGTGAGGTCAACAAAAGGTAAAAGAGGTGTTAACTTGTGAGAGTGGAAGATACGTGTATTGAATACAAATGTATGTAGGTACTATAATTATAGATCATATGTATTTTTAATACTAAACGTTTTAACACTTTCGTCGGATATAGAAATAATTATTTTAAAAGTGTCATTTATCTTTCTGATATTTTTAAAGTACCTATAATATGTTTTACAACGTTTTCTGCAAAAGCAGCTTTATATGATTTGACGCAACCAGCAGTAATATGTGTTTCATTAGTATGTTAGAGTCTATTAGAGAGTAATTACAAACCACACGAAAGCTTTGCATAGAATCCATGTAATGGTGCCTATTTATAATCCATTTATAAGCGCGTTATGCTTTGACTACATTTTAATAATGATTTAGCAGACTATATTCGGGGTAATTACACATCCAAAATAATTATACTAGTGCGTCAAATATTTTTATTTATAATGCCCGTCATCGCACACTAGTGATAATTATTTATTATTAATCTTATATTAATTATTAATTATCTAACTACTCATAAATAGATCCAATCATAATTACAGCTTTTTGTATAACAATAATTTACGAAAGTAATTAATTTTTAATTATTTAACTAATATGTAATTAGAAATCCTCTTACGTTTAATTAGTAAACATAACAATATTAGATTACGTATAAATGTGTGCGCTTCATTAGGTTTTATTTAGTTCAATATTTATTATTATTTGTTTATTAATAAATTCTACAAATAATAGTTTATTTTTGTGTATTTCGTATTGAAAAACATTTATAATGGCTTTTACATTTTACTACTACGATTATTAAATACTACGAATGATTGTTTAGTTTGGTCTATTGCATATTGCAGGTATGTCTGATGGTGATGGCTTTTGTATTTTGGTATTGTTTTCACTATGATTAATAAATTCTACGAATTGTGTAATGCATAAAATTTCACGTAAAACAACAAATATAACGAACAAAAAATCACATGAAGTTCGTTATATTCCGGTTGCCATATACTACCTATAGGAAAAGTTTATATACGAGGGTAGTCTGAAAAGTCTGCGACCTCAACATGAAGATAGCAGCACTCGTAAATAAAAGCTAGCGAATTTCGTTGTTCATCTGTTGACAGTTACTCACCAAAGTTTCAGCCATTTTGGACGCGCAGTTGTTATGTAACAGTCGTTTGAGTGAGTTGATGTGAGTGTTTTTATGAAAATGGACAAAATCGAGTATCGAGCTGTCATCAAATATTTGTTTTTGAAAGGCAATACGCCTACGCAAATTAAAGATGAGTTGGATTCTGTGTATGGGGACTCTGCACCATCATTTATCACAGTGAAATTTTGGGCAGCTGAATTTAAACGTGCCCGTAAGAGCTTGGGAGACGATGAACGTTCGGGACGTCCAAAAACTGCAACTACCGACGAAAACATCGCCAAAGTTCACGAATTAAAGTGAGAGAGATAGCAGAGGTTATGAACATGTCAAAAGAACGTGTTTGTCACATATTAAATCAACATTTAGACATGAGAAAGCTGTCCGCGCGTTGGGTGCCACGAATTACGGTTGACCATCCGCCTTACTCACCAGATCTACCCCCCAAGCGACTTCTTTTTGTTCCCTCATCTAAAAATTGCGCTCGGAGGACAGAGATTTTCGTCAAATGAAGAAGCAATCACCTTCGTGAACAATTATTTTGCAGAGAAAAACGCCGGGTACTATTTGGACGGGTTACAGAGATGGGAGAATCGCTGGGAGAAGTGTGTAGAGTTACAAGGAGATTATGTTGAAAAATAAAAAATAAAAATCTGAAAAAATGTCTTGTATCTTTGTTAGGTCGGAAACTTTTCAGACCACCCTCGTAAAATTCATAAATACAGATATATTATACTATCTTTGTTCGTGGATTAAACAAACGTATTATACTTCTCGCAGACCAGTGAACGGAATAAGCGTAAGACCAACCTATTGTATATATGATACGTGCGTATATTATATTTTATATACATACATACAGATGTAACAAAGAATCGAATGTACGAGTATATATGTATATACATATAGCATCTCTGATATTTGTCAGTACAATCGATATATGATACATAGCATATTGCTAAAGTTATTGAAGCGTGTACGGATACAAGCCTTATACAATATATATGTATGTAGTTTATTTTCCGCTTTACTAACAACAGTACTTACGAACCATTGTTCGTTGGCCATGCAAATAAGACATACACGTACAGTGGCACACATTCGTTTACACATTTAGATATTTCTTTTTTAAATTGTCTGTGTGCGCCCGTGGTCTAGTGGCTAAGCTTCTACCTCACAGTAAGTGAACTATATGAAGTATGCCTAGTTCGAAACCCGACTAGGTCGAATGGAGTTTTTCACACTTGTGATTAACTTCAGTAAAACGATATACTACGGTTACCCTATCTAGGAAACACATACATGCACGTATGTATATATGTTAGTGAATGTAACATCAAACTTTGAAAACTCCTAGACACAAATTAAAATGTGAATCTGACATGAACGTGTGAAATACAATCGCTAATGTTAACGGTATAGTTGCAAGGCTGTTTCATTGCAACAGTAATTCCTATGTTTATTTACTTTCGTTATTCGCGAATTGCCACCACAACAATCAATAAGTGATTTGTGTCCACAAGCACTGAACTCGTGAAATATTATCTATTTTTATGCGTCTTCATTATGACCTTTTTACGATCACTTTAATGCGATATTTATTTTCATTACTTGGATTTCTCCTGTTATGTAGTTTACGATATTTTTAACGAGATTTGTCATTCGTTTCTTATAGCGTAATATTAACAGATAATTATGGCATGAGAAATTATAGTTTTTTTGTTTAATAAAATAAATAGAGACATAATAAATAATTCATTAAATCACCATATCTATTTCAGAGTGCTTCTGATACACACTAAGAGAAATGCATGTGGTTTTATGAAAGTTTGCATGGCTGAAAGTACCACTTTATTTATGTTGTGTACTTAGATATTTCCGCGTTTAGGGATCGTGACGTCAAGATCACTTTGGAATTAATTAAGAAATAGTTATTGTAGAAGTTCTAACATGTGTTTATTTTGTGTGAACTACATCGAAAAGCAATTAGTGACAGATAGTGAATGTTCAGAAATGGACAATGCAAAAAGACAAAATGAAAATAACATTTGAGAAGAAAAAGTGTTCGTGGATCTAAAGATGATTATGAAAGTTTGCATAAGTTGCACGTCACGGATTGGCGCTCGATTTAATGGCGTTGTGGTGTGGTGTGGTGAGTTTGCGACTGGAACTGGTGCCAACAACTTTTACTGAAAAACATTTTCGCATTAACGCATCGGAATCCCTCGAATTCAAGATTCGATTATACAGTGACGCGACACTGCGCGGCATTCGCTGCTATTGGTTGAGAAGGGGATGACTTGAATAACCACACCATCCGAACCGAAATCCAGTTCGTTCATTAGGGCTTATTTAAACTGTACTCTTTGCTTATTTTATCTGCCGGTTGCCATGATGATGGTGGTCCGAACGTTTCATTAACTGCTACCACATTGTAGAGTCACTTGCGTTGTTATACGTATAACCACTATCTATCTATCTATCTATCCAGAGAGCTGTGTGCTTGACTTTAACCATTTCTTTTTCTCTACTTTTATTTTTATATCATCAGACTATCTATTTGCTTCGTGTAGTCAACCTGGTCACACAATATTCTACAGGTCAGAAGCGTTTATTTTATTTCTCTACTCTTCGCCGAATGAACGGTATTGGTTACTTGAACTTATCGACAATTCTCTCTGATCCTTCCAATCTTGATTCCTCTTCCTCCAAGTTTCAATCAGGTCGCCAAGTGATTTCACAACTAACGAGTTCGTTTTTTGCTCAATTCGATGAAATCTACTGAATGAAATCAATGATTTGATCTCATTTGAAAGTATCTATTCTACTATTTAGAATTTAATATTGTACTTCAATTTGATTAAAATTAATCATTTTGTATCGTCTATTTCGAAGATAATATTCTGTTATTTTGCCCCTACGACTTATAAAGAAAGGCAATTATCTCAACTGAAATAATAGCTAGATATATCGCTTGGAAAACTGCAACGGTGGCTGGAAACTTTTGTGTTTGTTTACCGCACAGTATTCAAGTGTTTGGGAGCGATATGAAGTTTCACCAATCATAAATGAAGAAGACAAGAGCAGAGCGTTAGTAGATATATTAGATTTGAACGTCAATATATACTTTTCCATTTGAAGCGGTCAAATATTGGTTCGGCCGGATAAAATGGAGATAAGTAGGATAAAGTTTAAAAGTGAATAATAGTAGACACTTTAGGTAATTGAATGTTTTCTGTTGGTAAAGTATACCTAGTACTATTACGATGTGTAATTTATAACTGTGGTCTTTTTGCTTTTAGTTTTTCCTAACTTTTTGTTAAAAATTACTCCGTGATATAAAACATTGTAGAAGAGCGGTCGCTATTAAATAGTAGTTATTTATGTAATGAACGTAATGTAGCTTAGTAATTTCTCCTCAAATTCATTAGCGCTAATTTGATCCAATTTCTGTCATACAAGTTACATTTGAACCCTGCTTGTTTATTGTAAACCACAGAAAGACAAAAACATCTGCAGTACGCGTACAGGTGTCGCATGCAGCATAAATGTTTGTGTCTACGAGTGACATGTAAATTTGTTTGGACATACATTGTAAAAGAGATCCGTTAGGGTGACCAACCCCTAGTGTTGATGTAGCTTTGGGAAAGTGTGTGCGGAGAAGATATTGACATGTTGAGTGTCCACAAACATCATCCTCCCAAGCCAACCCAATCCCAACCGCTTGTAGCTGGTAGTCTCTCATTCGGTCGGACATCAGTAGAGACTAAATGAAATCCCAATATTTGGTCACTAGCCGCTTCCTGGATGTAACGCACTCCACCGGAGATAACAGCGGATATTGAACAAGAGGGTTTTTATATTTTCATGCTCGTCAAATCGATAAATGTAAACAAAGTGTGTACATATAATTTAATGTATTTGTATATTGATGAATTCGTTAATCGTAGTTTGTATATATAATGTATAAATAATAAAAGCACTGCTTTAGTTTGAATATGCTTTAAGGTTTATTTGCACATCTTTTGTAGCTAATAGCAGAAGTACAGTTTATAAAATAGTTATTGCTTTAATATTAATCAGCTTTCATCAGGGTGTACCATAAAGTAAGTGAGAATAAAGTTTGTGAAATCTACGTAACAGTATTGCGGGTTTCCACACATTATCACGTTTTTACGAGCGGGCGCCGCGCTGCGCCACACCATGAAGATTTTATGTTAGGACATATGAACCAGTGGCACTGAACGTTGAAAAAATACAAACCCATTTGTCCGTATTACGGTTTGACGTAGATATACTAAGCTTCCTGAGCATTGAGGCCGGAAAAAATGGTTCAAATATAAAATAAAGATAAGCCGCACATCATGACGTAGTGCTGCGGTTAAATACTTTATTTGTATGGTTAATACTAAATTAAGCGGATACTTCACAAAAGATTCTATACAATAACTAAACTATTTTATAAATTGTTTCTACAAGACAATTTATTTATATTGCCTAGGTAATATTATTTTGTTAGGTTTTATTAAAATGGCGAACATAAACTGTATTTTAATATAGAAATGAGGCCCTTAGGAATAAAGCTTATAAAATTTGAATACAAATTAAATCCTGATTGAATGAACATTGATTTCGTAATGAGAATGGAATTTTCATAAATAACGCTGGCCACTTGAGGTCGATGTAAAATTTCGATTTAAATTTCGTTCGATTCAGTAGCGCCTCATTAGAATCCTACGAATAAATCGTTGGTGCGATTGTGTGTTCATTCTTGATATCGGTTTCAAACGCAACCACGTTTCAAAGGATTAGCAATCACATCACAGATTACGATTTCTGCATTTGCCTTACATTTTAATTGTAGATTTCCCAAATTACCATCCAAGTTCGTTCATAGTTATTCGCCAGTACTAGCATTAGTTTGTAGATTATTCACCGCAATTCACATTCGTTAGATATTCCGATCATAAAATAAACTCTAAGTTACATTTTCATAAATATTCAATCTATTTGTTACTCGGAAAACTTTCCTTTAATTGAAATGCAGTAGTAAATGGAGTTTTTTTTTTTTACTTTCTTTTACGAAGTAATAAGTAAGTATTGTAATCACGGAAAAAAAATTCTCGAGAGTTTAACGGAAATACACCTTTTGACCTTCCCTGAATCGAGTCTGACTATTTTTGAAATGACGTCTGTGTGTGTGTGTCTGTGGGTCTGTGTGCGCTCTACAGCCTACACCGTTGAAGATAAAATTATGAAACTTTAAACTTAAGATTTGTATAAGCCTGGGGCGAAACCCTCCTATTTTTGAAAAGCATATTCAAACCGGAAGTGCACGTTTACCAAATATATTTTTTGCAATTTCTGCAATATCTCGGAAACGGCTATACTTGCAGTAAAAATAGTTAGAATAAAATTGAAATATATTAGTATTCTGCACAACTTTGGTTTGAAACATTTCTTCAAAAAGTGTACCAGTTACAAGATCTTATCTTATTGATATTGCCATAGTTACTTAGGTATGGGAAATTATACATAATAAATCGTATCTACTATGCATGTCAATTGTTTTAAATATTCAAATATTTTGACATTTAACATTTATTGTCAGTGTCACAAATAAGTTTAGTGAAAAACGTTACAAAGGTTAGTAAAATAATTTAAAATATTATATGAAAATATTTTGTAAGGTTTAAAGTTCATTTGAAAACTAAAAAAAGTCCGGCCATAATAATTTTTAATAATGTGTAATGAATAATTATATTTTCTTTATATTAGTATAGAATCGAACATTTTAAATCTAAAATACATATGTTTTTTTAGAAATCTGACAATAATCTAACTTTACAATTTTACTGGACATAATGAATGAAAATATTTTCTTTTAAATTTAAACATTTTATATTTTAATTTATATACTATCAAATCAAAATATACTGACTACGTAAAAGAAAGTTTAGGGCCAATACATGGCCGATGTTTTTATTTTTGTAATAAATTAATTATATTTAACTAAAATCATATATTTGTATTTAATAAGCGTGTTTTCTGAATCGATGCGATCAGAATAAAATTATTAGAATTTAATTTATTATACGAAGTAATAGTAATCTTGAAAAAAACTCTTCGCCCCTGTAAACCAATCATTTTAAACGACCGTTGTGATTAGAATAAAATGGTTACGATTTTTTTAGATGCCATGTTCGGTGGTTTAAGTTGTCATTATATAATCATATAGGTACTTGACTGTTACGTAATTAATACCAGATATTAGTGATTGATCCCTTAGCGTAAATGCGACAGTGGTATTAGAAGTTGGGTGGAAAGCTTTAAATTTGATACTTTTAGGTCGTTTTTTATCGAGCACTTAATATTTTCCATGCGATAAAATCTTCGACACGACTTCGACGGCGCGCGGGAAGCAAATATAAAAATCCATACTCGGCCACCACGCGGCACCTCCACCATATTGTTACGCATTTTGTATTCTGTTCACTACACCATTGCGCATGGACCAACTGCTTTTTTTTATGTCGATGTTACATTATAACCAACCAACAAATAACTACATACGTTCATAAATATAGAAAGGCATAAACCTTGATGATTTTAATAAGGGCACAACTGTATATTATTATTTCAGTAATGCCATGTAAACATAAACACATTTCAGTCGAATATAATCATTGTAATATTTTAATACACACAAATATGTGGTTAACGTATTTTGGTGAAAATTAAAAATAACTAAATTTATTATATTTCCCTTTTTCCAGTTTAGGATAATTAAAATCGTTTCCTATTTTAATCAAAATTAGTAGTGTAACACACTTTAATGTTTGTTTGGTAAATTTGCAATTTTACATACATTTTTGCGAAATTGGTAACCAATATAGAAAATTAATGATATTACGAATAGAAAACTGTATAAGAGGATGATTTTCCTGTATCGAGTATTTCGATTGAAATACTAGTTCATTTAAAACTCGTTTCATCGTTCGTTTAAAACGGATTTTCGAATTTTAACTGAACTAATATTGTAATTGAAATGATCGCTACAGGTAATATGTTTTCTGGTTGTATATAGGTACTATTGCAGATTTTCTATATTGGTTATCGATTTGGAAAAACAATATTTACGTAAAATAGAAAATTTAAATATATTATGTTTCAGTTGAATTAGTGAAATAAGTGACTAGACTTCAGTTATATTATTTTTGTGTAGTAAGCGAATCAGGGTGAACGAAAAAAAAAATCCGAAATATTATGCGATATCCAAGACAAGCTTTGCGTAGTAAAATATATTCATATGCGACGAACAAAAAAGTGGATCTTTAGCAGAGCTGATGTTCGCTTCCCCTATATTTGAATACTGCTGTTTTATGGGGCCTGTTCTTTGGTAAAAATTGCTTTTTTCTACTCTGCACACTGACAATCGGCGACTTCGGGTCGTGCCAATACATGCTTCAATAGATATACTATATCCATCACAATACGGATTCCAAGACTTGTCTAAATGTCACTAACATACGCCGCAATTTTTTCTAATTAATATATTCGTTGTTTATTTTAGCCGAAATACAAAATAAGGTCAACCAAATCGATTTTATCTCAGTTATAAATAACCAAACTATAAACCCATTCATGTTTACAATGTGTTTTTTTTTTATTCTTAATTTTATACGACAAAAATAAAAATTCGTATATATGTTGCCTAATATTAAAAGTTGTTATTATTGAATATTAACTAAAAGTGTCTTTAAGCTTTTCTATGAATAGATCGTTTAGATTGGTGTTGAATTGAATTATATAGAACTGTGTTCGAAAACAGTAGAAATTTTCCATGATTTAACGAAAAAATGTCCATATTGATTTTAAAATCATTAAAATTCAGATGTTTTTTTGTTAAAAATTCAAACCTAATTGTGTTTGAACGTGCGACGGTTATAATTCACATAGCACAAACGCGCCGCGTGTTTGCGTACAGCCACACTAAAAATTCATGGTATTTTCAAGTAACGAAACAGCGAATTTACATGCTAAAGCGCCCGCTGTACGTGGAAGAACAACGAAGTGCAACTTAGTGGAAAGTATCCCCTCTATTGTCGAACGACTTTAAAATGATACATCGAAAAAGTGTTTTGACTAAAACAAAAAGTTATTATTATTTGAATAAAAATGTTGGGGAATCCTGGTAGGAAGTCAAATATAATTTAACATGATAGTCTATTAAGTCAAAAGTCACAAACTAGGTAAATCAATATTATTATTAGATTGGAGAAGAGCGATCGTCGCTCGCTAAAGATAGTCACTAATTATATATACTTCGACACGGTGTGGAACTAGTGAAGTAAAATGAGGTTAGCTTAGAAACGCCCAAAGTAACTATGTATGTATGTATTACATCTTCGGGACATTGCCTCTCACGATTTTCGATATTATCAAGCGTGCTCTAAACGTGATTTTCTCGATCAGAATTTCCGGAAGGCGAATTTAACTAATAACTGATGAAACACTGTTTCTCGTTAGGCTTTCAATATCAAAATATATTAAATCAACTCAAACTGGCCAAAGACCAGATTCAAAAAATAACATCGGCCATGTATTGGCCCTAAACTTTCTTTTACGCAGTCAGTATATTTAGATTTGATAGTATATAAATAAAAATATCAAATTTTTAAATTTCAGGAAAATATTTTCATTCATTGTCCAATAAAAGTGAAAAGTTAGTTTATTGTCAGATTTCCAAAGAAAACATATGTATTTCAGATTTTAAATGTTGGATTTTATAGTAGTATAAAGAAAATATTATTATTCATTACATATTATTAAAAATTATTATGGCCGGGTATTTTTTAGTTTTCAAATTAACTTTAAACCAGAGAAAATATTTATATATAATATTTTAAATTATTTACTAACCTTTGTAACGGTTTTTCACTAAACTTATTTGTGAAACTGACAATAAATGTTAAATGTCAAAATATTTGAATATTTAAAACAATTGATATGCATAGTACATGCGATTTATTATATATATTTTCCATACCTACGTAACTATGGCAATATCAATAAGATAAGATCTTGTAACTGGTACTTTTTGAAGAAATGTTTCAAACAAAAGTTGTGCAGAATACTAATATCTTTCAATGTTATTCTAACTATTTTTACTGCAAGTATAGCCGTTTCAGAGATATTGTAGAAATTGCAAAAAAAGTCTTAAGTAAACATGCACTTCCGGTTTGAATATGCTTTTCAAAAATAGGAGGTTTTCGCCCCAGGCATATACAAATCTTAAGTTTAAAGTTCCATAATTTTATCTTCAACGGTGTAGGCTGTAGAGCGCATACACACACACACACAGACGTCATTTCAAAAATAGTCAGACTCGATTCAGGGAAGGTCAAAAGGTGTATTTCCGTTAAAATTTCGAGAATTTTTACTTTCTTTTACGAAGTAATAAGTAAGTATGTGTGTGTGCGTGTGTTTGTGTGTGTATGTGCGTGCGTGTGTGTGTGTGTGTGTGTGTGTGTGTGTGTGTGTTTGTGTGCGCTCTACAGCCTACATCGTTGAAGATAAAATTATGAAACTTTAAACTTAAGATTTGTATATGCCTGGGAGGAAAACCTCCTATTTTTGAAAAGCATATTCAAACCGGAAGTGCATGTTTACTTGAGTCACTTTTTGCATATCTCCGTAACGGCTGCACTTACAGTAAAAATAGTTGAAATACAATTGAAAGATATTAATTATTTGAGCACTTTTTGTTTGAAAAATATCTTCAAAAGTATACCAGTTACGAGAAAATTGCTATTATCTTATTTATATTGCCATAGTTACATAGGTATGGAAAATTATATATAATAAATCGTATCTACTATGCATGTCAACTGTTTTAAATATTCAAATATTTTGACATTTCACATTTATTGTCAGTGTCACATATAAGTTTAGTGAAAAAGCGTTACAAAGGTTAGTAAATAATTTAAAATATTATATATGAATATTTTCTCTGGTTTTAAAAGTAATTTGAAAACTAAAAAATGCCCGGCCATAATAATTTTTAATAATATGTAATGAGTAATGATATTTTCTTTATACTACTATAAAATCCAACATTTAAAATCTAAAATACATATGTTTTGTTTGGAAATCTGACAATAAACTAACTTTACAATTTTATTGGACAATGAATGCAAATATGTTCTTGAAATTTAAACATTTTATATTTTTATATATATATTATCAAATCTAAATATAAGAAAGTTTAGGACCAACACATGGCCGATGTTTTTTTTAAAATTAAAATCCAATAGAGAATTCTGTAAAATTTAGAAAAATTCATATAGATTTATAAACATTTAAGACTTTATAATGTTAAAATATCAAACAAAAACTTTGGGTTGCGATGATGTTTTACTTTTTGAAACAATAGGAATTGATTTTTAAATTCCATTTTTTACTTGTGGCAAAGTTAACTAAAAAAATATCAATCAGAAAAGTTCATCAAACACTAACAAATCGTCAACTATCGAACAGTATGTCACGGATCAAAAGTGTATGCGACTTTTATCCTTGACAACTGCACCTGTATTTTAATTCAATTTAAAGTTTTCTATGTATAACTTTAACATTATAAAAAATAACTGTGATAGCAAGTGCATTATGTATAGACTATTGATGTAGGTAAATAATAAAACCGAATTGTTCTGTAGTACAAAACACAAAATACTAAAGACAAATATAATATTTGATGGTGAAATATGTAGTTATATAGATGTGTGTGTGTGTGATGTCAATAGAGTATATGACGGAACTCGTAATAATACAAAACGTTATTGCTCGAGCGATTTTTCGAACGCACCTCATTGTCCTGTGGTCCCTTTATCTGAAATAACCTCTCTCGCTTTGCTATATACAATCATCGGCTAACGGTAGAAGAGTAGTGCGCGCCTGATACACCGTTGCAACCAGCGACAGAAGCAACGGTGCGGCGGCTGGCATGGCGGTCTCATGGGTGCCATAACTTCACACGATAACACCATTGTCGCACATCGCCCTACACCGAAACCTTGCACTCCGTCCTCGCTACAAAAACATATTCGAATCGTTTTTGTTTCGGGTCGACACGTTCAAAATGTCCGCGCTACACACACACACACTCAAACACGCGCTGAGAATTGGGACGGCTTGTTTACCCAAGTGACCATTGCTCTGTTCGTGATAACTAGACTTTTTTCCAAGCGTACTAATTTCGGATTTTGGTTCGTTTTACGACAGTAGGTAAAATGGATAATAACAATCATGTAGAAGGTGTTGTAGCGCAATCAAAATAATATAACGTTCTACCATTTATCATTTAATAAAATATTTAAGGATTTTTAGAAATTGTTGGCACTTTTTTAGTAGTTTATAGATATGTCTTAAACGCTTCTACAATTGTATCTTAAATACCAAACATTGTTAAGATCTTTAAACTTTGGTCTGGCTACTTCTGAAAATCTATACAGTGTTGTCACGTTTAACTCAGAGATATGCTAGACATCGAAAATAACATGTTTTACTACATATAGAGTACAAGCATTTATTATTAATGGATTTTAGTTAGTTTAGTCTACGCATCTTTAAAGTATAACGATGTTAGTGCAATTATATAATAAGAAATTTAGTTAGTGTAATTTATATGCATGTTTCATTGCAAGAATGCAGTCAGTTGCAGTGTAAGATTTAATTTGGAGTATGTTCAGTGTCTCGTAGTCTTAATGAGCATGCGTCCAATTAGACTAACCATGAGATTAACTAGTGCTGCTGGCATTGGTTGAAGCGCCAGACCTTCTTAAAATATCAAACTCACTACAGTCTATAGCAATGTTTTCATATAGGTACTTAAGAATCTTATATGATTTATAATAAAAAATCAAACGACAAATAAATATTTATTTTGCTCGCTGTGTTCATGGCATTTTGATATGTAACCTTTTTATGTAAATGGAAGCGAGTTTTGTTATTATGAATAGCATTTGAATAACATTTTGTATTACATTTAGGAATGACTTTCTTAATAACAATTTTCTTTTTCTTATTAATATACCTATATGTACGTAGGTATCTTATTTTGAATATACTTAAAAATAATATACAAACATTTAGTTATTTTGAGGAAATTAAATATCTATTTAGCAAAATATTTATATTCGTAAGCGGAATCAACAATAGTAACAAAAATATTTGCCAATTGTATTGTAAACACAATCATTTATTATCTATAGTTGCGCTTCCTAGAGATGAACACAAGCCAAAAAAGACAAAAATATCTTTGACAATTCTAAATGTAGGCCACCGGTCGCTTTTGCATCGGTTAAAGAACAAGTTATTTTTAAATTACAATATTGTGGCTTTAGGCTTTCACTTATACAGTATAGACAACAAACCAATACCGGTAAACAAACTGCAACGAGCACCGTGCTTGCTTCCAGCTGTCAAAATTAAATATTTATTGCGGTTCGGTTGTGAAATATGACCGTTCCTCGGAAACTATACAATCGCTCATTCAAACAACGAAACTATTAATAACAATTATGCTTCGTAGTTGTAGTTTGGACATTTCGTTTTTGTTTGTCTTTAAATTATTCTATTTTTAAAGCCAAAGCACATTTCAGCCTAAGCTGGAATATTATTTTATGAAAAACCAACAAAATATATTAAACTTTATCTAATATATCTGTATGTAGATATGTGTGTGTATTTGTCTTGAATATGAAAAAAACAATTGAAACTGAATTTGCATGTGAAACAATAATGTTTATGAAGTAAGAAAAAGACCAGAGAGAATTCTGTATAGTTTACGTTTAGGTATAATATCATAGAATATAATATAAAGGAAATTGAAGTTTAGTTTTATATAAACTGATAGTGATTTATATTCGACATTGAACACGCCATAATATTTTCTACACGCTACAAAACATATTACTGTAAAAACGAAATAAATAAATACAACTATTTTGACAAAATGAAATATTTTCACATATGTATATACCAAACAATTTTTTTATTTTACAAAATAAAGACCACTCTCATACTTTAACAATTTTAGTTTTAAAATCACAAATAAAAATTACATTTAAAAGAATTTAATAATAAAAAGCATAGCAAAAAATGGAACATTACATTAATTTAGTGTTTTTAAATATACCTACCAATTAAAATTATCCATTCTATACAAGCAACACTCATCGTAGAATACCCTTGAGGATAAGCACACAGAAGGATCGTAATATCATAACGGATAATATAATAAAGTGTACTTAATTATATCAGTGTCCTTTTTATAAATGAAAATCCATTGTGAATTTAAAAGAAAATAACCTTAAGATAAATATTAATAAGAGACTCGTATAGTCGGTAGCTTATTAGCTTGTAAAAAACGAAGTAAATATTTATGAAATGCGGAGAATGTATGTAGGTACTATACATATATCCGGCCCTCAAAGAGCTCATTTCCAAAGTAATTAAAGCCAAATATAAACACAAGGTATGCTCGAAATTAAATGAATTATGAAATAATTAGCGGAGGTTAATTTCCACAAAGTATTAGTAAAGTGTAATATTTCACATCATTGTACATACGTATGTACATACATACAATATGTAGTAGACTCCGTTGAAATATATTCACAAATCATTTCTCTGGTAACAAACGACTACCGGCTATTTGTAGCAAGGCCCTCTTCGGTCCAAATGATATTTTAGTGAAAACGTTACGACCGCAAAACATGCAAACATGTTTATTTTACTTTACCATGCTGCAAAATATTATCCACAGCTTTCGCTTTTTAGATTGTTTATCAATTTTAATGACGGTTTTTAAAAATGACAAACTCAAAACGGATACGTAATGTACAAAACCTTAAGGCCATTTGGATAAGCTAAATTATACATCTTTTGCAAATATCTTATACAGACTCTTCAAAGTTTACTTTGTATTCTCTAAATATTTATATAATTCGGTAAAGTCAACGCTGTTTCAGAGCACGCTATTGGTGTATTGTGTACGTTTTGGCAGATTCGTAGAAGTTTCTTTGTTCTCGTGTGCATATGCATAGGCGGTTGCTTGTATTTTCGTAAAGACAAGGTTTTAATTTTCAATTTTATAGCCTATTTTCACATGCGAATAAGCAATTTATATATAGTATATGGATTGTTATCATATTCGTATTTTATACGTATCGCAAAGAATTTTTATCAAAATCAAACGAATTTTTGGTATAAGTTATGCTAATAGGTATAACACAAGGTGAATAACTCTTAAGCATTCTTACAGAGCGTAAAGTACATTCTTTTCAAAGAATTCATATTTTGGTGTGAACATTTATTCTCATATTTATTAACAATAAAGGAATTTAAAATGCGTTTTTTTGTTGTAAATTAGTAAACTACAAAAATTAAATTTCCAATGAAAGGGCGGGAGGGAGGTTTATTAGTACCTATACAAATCTTAAATTTATAATTTTACATTTGCATATTTTCGAGTTAGATCAGAATCTAACTTCTTATAAGAAAATAACTGCAAGTATATATACATTATATATCGTATATATATATATATATATATATATATATATTATATACTATATCTATATACATTATATATATCTGTATATATATATATATATATATATATACATATATATATATATATATATATATCAATATATATATATATAGTATATATATCTACATATACGTTATAGCTATATATATCTATATATATATATCTATCTATAGATATATATTAATATACCTATACATATATAATATATATATATATCTATAATATAGGCACATATATATCTTATATATATATATAATATATATATATATATACCTCAGCATATATATAATATATATATATCTATATATATATATATATATATATATATCGCATTTGTTGTTATAATCACTGAATGTCTGTCGATATCTGTATTTATTGAGAAAAGTGAAAATGCATGTTTATTCAAATTGCATTATCACATCACACAAAATGTACTTGTATTCTTTTCTAATGGAGTGTAACATGTCGAGATTCCCACGTATATATTTACTAAGCTTGCTTATCAGAGTGTACACATCGGAAACAATGAACTGTAAAATATGATGTTGCTTTGATACCACATCGAATACAGTAAAGGAATCAGTTCGAAAGTATTCGATACTAATTTGAATTAATTAAGGATTACATTTAAATTCATTCATTCCGAAGACAGCTCTCACAAATTTATAAATAGCTTCGCTCAATTCAAACTAAATTAAGAGAATGACTAGGTCTAACATCGATGTTACGCACAATGCAATTTAAATATGACCAATAAGTAGCAATTGGTTGAAATTGTTCTTTAGAATAAGCTTATATTATATAAGGTAGGTATATAAAGAATAAAATAGAATTATGTTAAAAAATAAACGCATAAAAATATATAAGCGATCGTCAACAGTGTTTTATGAAAAAAGTAGACTGTAGTCAAGAACATAAAATTCATGTGAAATAACGTCATTGTCAGTAAAGTTGAGCTAGGCTAGCCTAGACGTCTCAAAGAATGTTTAATAAAGCATGTTCCGAGTTTCTATGAAGCAGGTAAAACTTTATCGTTTATTCCCGGCCTGCAACGTCTTGCAACGTGTTTTAAGACCGCGAGTAGTGAGAGGTACATCAGGTATTCGACGGTTCTCGGAGTTTGTTTTGTTCTTTTAAGGAGGCGACTGAACCGGTTATGAAGTCAAGAAAAGGGTATAACAGGCCAACATGGGATCCTGTTTTTTAACCAAATGATGTACTTACATACATACATACATACATACACCATCAAAGTCTCTGAGATCAAAACTGCGGAAATTGTACGCAACTGACTCATGTTTTTTTCTTGTCAAAGCAACTTTACCTTGTTTAGAACATTGTCTAACAATAAGAATGTTTCCGAACAACTCTAGTATATATACGAGAACATTAATGTATCGCGGAACATCGGCAATCATTCGTAATATTATGAATGAGATCTTTGTTTTTCGTTATGTAATATTTGATGTTTGTAGTTTTTACGCGTTACAAAATGTATGAAATGGTAACACTTTACTGAATTAAAGATGGAGGGATGGTACTTGTCCTCCTTTTGTAGTCGCAGGACATGTTTAGATGGTGACATATTGACAAACTTAGTTCCCTCTCTAGTAAACGTACATACATACATACATGTCTCTAGCTCTAGCGTATTCGTAAACATATACATACGCACAAAGACCACTCTGAATAATTTGTGAACATTTTCTGTAGGACATTCCATGCGTACTTTACTTTATTCTCACAATGCAGATGTATCGTAGACTATTGTTCTGACACAGATTCAGATAGAATCATTTTAATTAAGAATATAAACAGATTATACCCATAGGTATTACATTGGCAATGGACCACTTTTATTTCCAGTGTAATAAACGTTAGACTAGTTTAGATATTTTAACTTTTTTATACGAAGTAAAGTATCTCAATCTTGAGATTTGAACAGAAATACACCTTTTGACTGCAGATGTTTGTTTTTTTCAAATAGCTCAAGTGGCGTATGAATAAACAAAGAAATATCGATGGAAAACGTATTTACGTAAAAGTAAATTGTCGTATTAGGGTAATTTAACGAAAATGTATGGGTTGCGTGCCATATGAGTTGCATGATTTCGGGTTCAGGTCGCAGTTCGCGTGACGGACAATCGGACAACACTCCTGTGACCGGTGATTATCCACTCCACCGATAGAGGCGCTATATGCTATACAAATGCATACATATATAGTCAATTGCACCGAATGGATACTGAAAATCCATTATTTCCATAGGCTAAAACGACATAGTGTAGGCCACGTCAGATAACTTTTTTTTATGCGGGTATATACGTTTTTTTATGGTGATCGATGTTTCGCAAGTTGACAAGTACTCTAGGTTACGTATATATTTATAAAAGGCTTTGTAATAAAGGTTAGTGAACTCATTTGCGTACATAATACCGCGACTTTGAACTTAATTCACTTTTAAAAACCTTTTTAAACTTTTAAACCACAAATTGGTTTTTTATAACGCATTAGAATCCACCTTCAACAAATTTCCAACTTGCTTGTTTCAAACTACACAGTTCATTCTACGTAAATATATTTTACAGCTTCTTTAATTTTATACTCTCTCATCGATGTACATATTTAAGAATATAATATTCGATAATCAGATTTTACATCAGAACATAAGTTCCAAATCAACTTTACAACATCGGCCATGTATGGGCCCTAAA
>JADQWA010000078.1:49875-64875 GCA_018344505.1 Nebria ingens riversi | reverse complement strand
TGCAAGCGAAAAAGGCAAACCATTAAAAATATATGAAGGTTGACCGCACTATCGCAAGGATTCTTACCTTCAGGGCACGGTCATTTATTAAAATTAAATAATGAATTAAGCAAATGAATGTTTAAATTAATTTTAAATTTAGATACAAAAACAAGAATACTTGAAAAACAAATTTGAATCATAAAAATCGGAATATATTTAGCGGAAATAAAATTTTGAATGCATTTGAAACACATTAAATATGTGAAATATTTTCGCTAAATGTTATTCGATTTTTATCGTTCAAATTTTGTTTTCGAGTATTTTTTTAATTTGCGTATGAATTTGTAAATAAAATAACATAATAATAGATTTATTTAAATATTAGCTTTTTAATAAACTATCCGTCGCACAGGTATAAACCTTAAGATAAGATCGCATAACCGAGAGAAAAAGTTCTGTACTGCAATCATAAAGTGCTACAACCATGAGATATAATAGAAATATCTGAATTAGTTGTAAGTGAAACTGTGGCAGTATTGTACAAAAAACTCCATTAGACTAACATTGCTTATGCTGCATAATCATCATGAAACGGCTTATAGTTCTTTAATGAATATATTTGTCAGTATAATTCATTACATAAATTGATATTTATGCTAGAGAATTTTAATGAGTTGGAATATAGTTAAAATATGTTGGTAAATTTGATAAAATACTGGACAAAATGTGTTAATACGAAGCACGTTCTTTCCTGTTCCAAACTATAGTAATAGCATGGGCTATATTTACATACGTAGTACATCGTTAAGTGAACATATAAACACATGTGATAAATATTTTGTAGAAAAGGAATAAACCTAACAATTAAATATTTGTTTTTGATTTCAACATTTATAAAGTTCCAAGTGCAATCAACACTTCTATAAGCGATAGAGTAACGAAAAAACAAAAGTGGCATGTATAAACCTATGTATGTATGTATGTACATAGTTGAATCAACGATACTAAATGATTAAGAAGAATCAATTGATTTTCAATGAAGAGTAAAGTAAAGAAAGTGTTGTAAGTGTACCTTTTGAGCTTTGCACATGGCCGCGATGGCTTGAACATCATGGGAAGTGTGACGGGTATCGTGCAGACATAGAGCGCATACGCCCACCTTGCACACCATGCAGTACATAGAGAGCGTCTCCTCGTCATGGTCTGGACAGCGTCCTTGTCGGGCCATCGTCTTCGCCGTGCCTTGTCCACGCCGCGGCTCATGCAACGTGTGTTTGGCAAGTGGCCCGCGGCTAGGGTGACACGACTCACGGCACATATCGCAATATAAAACCTCGCACTGTTCGCACATTACGGTCGCGTCTCGAGCCGGCTCGTTCTCGCACATCTGGCACTTGAGTGTAATGCTACGCGATTCCCCATATTTATCCACAATCGTTGTCATCACACGATATTTCGGTAAATTATGTGCACCGTTCTCGTCGAAATATACCAATTTATGGCAAACGGGGCACGCCAAACTCAACGCGCTCGTGCTCAACGGCGGGAATAGGATCCCTTGTAGATTTGGCGTACCCACGTAACTGTTAGGCCGTGAATTGCAGACGACACCGCTGTCGGTTTCGCTGAGAATTGATAATTTGTCGACTTCCTGGTAGTCACCCGGCTCGGTGCTCGATCCACCAGAGGCTACACTCTCGGCCTGTTCGACAACGGGAGCCGCCGCCGTTGCGGCCACCGTTGCGCTACTCTGCGTGGCCGGCTGTTGCAACTGTACGGCACAGTTCAAACACAACGCATGATAACACGGCAACAGCACCGGGTTATTGTACAGTTGTTTACACACGGAACAACGTAACTCCTCCTCCATACTAAACAAAGGACGCAACTAGACTAACGCGCCGCAACAAACACGATTCGTGCGAGGGTATAGTATAGTTTCCGTTAGCGCCGGCTTTTCAAACTTCCGAACTTCAACGAACTTTAACGAAACGAACGTTATATATTTGGTTTCCATGGTTCGCATGTCGTATACAATACAACTTGACATCTTTCGGAAAACAATCGAATATAGTTTTAAGGTAAGTTAGATTTAATATTCTGAAATCTCATTATATTTTAAATATGTGACCTTCACGTTATCAATTATGCACAAACACAATGATATTTCTATAGTTTCTATATCTACAGCTTTTTGGATACGTCACATATTTCGTCCAGAATTTTTAAAAGTATGTTGATCCTGAAAAGACCATGGCACTAACTAACATCCGTTCGACACTGATTCGGAATTTAAATAAAATATCTATTAATTATTTTCGACCTCTGTCCTCCGAGAATCCGTAAGTTTACCAATATACTAAATGTTTACCCATTCCAATATGATTATAAGTATGTAATTGATTTAGATCAGGCGATTATGACATCGTTTTTGTAGGCGGTGGAATCATCGGAATCGGAACAGCGCGTGAGATATTAATCCGCCATCCAAAACTTAAGATCGCAATTGTTGAAAAGGAAAGAGCACTTGCGTGTCACCAATCTAGACACAATAGTGGCGTTGTGCACGCTGGTGTTTACTATGTGCCAGGCTCTTTAAAAGCACGACTATGCGTGGAGGGAATGAAACTTTTATTCGCGTATTGTGAAGAAAAAAATGTGCCGTTAAAGAAAATCGGTAAATTAATCGTTGCTACAAACGAAGCAGAAGTAGAACGACTACAAGTGCTGATAGACCGAGGCAAGAAAAACAATGTTCCCGATATACAAGTGTTAAAAACACAAGAAGAAATCCACAAAGTAGAACCACATTGTCGTGGTTTACAAGCAATTTGGTCACCGCATACGAGTATTGTTGATTATAGAGAAGTCACTCTAAGTTTCGCTAAAGACTTTCAAGGCGGAGGTGGTGATATCTTTAAAAATTTCGAAGTGATTAGTTTTTCTCAATCCTTTGATGCCAATTATCCGGTAATTATTCAAGCGAAAAATGGATTTGGCTTGAGAGCGAAATATGTGTTTACTTGTGCGGGTTTGTATTCGGATCGCCTAGCAGTGATGTCGGACTGTCCGAAAGAACCGCAAATTATTCCGTTCCGCGGCGAATATTTGAAGCTTGATGCATCCAAAGTGCATCTGATCAAAGGCAATATTTATCCTGTACCTGATCCACGATTCCCATTTTTGGGCGTTCATTTCACTCCAAAAATGAACGGTGATGTCTTACTTGGCCCTAACGCTGTTTTAGCATTCAAACGAGAAGGATATACGTAAGTCTCTACAAAATAAAACTCTTAGTAGTACCCTGAGTACCATCTAGCGGACAATACTATATAATACAACTGCTTGGCCATGAAATGATGCGCAATGAAGTAATTTAGTAATGTTGCCTTACAAATGCCGTATTTAAATTAAGCGATTTTAGTTATTAAATATATTTTTAATATTTAGACTATTCGAACAATTGTCTAACTAGATATTAACAAAATTTCTAAATTAAATGCCGCCATTGATGACTTTTTTTTGTATTTTAGTAACACGGCAAAACAAGCAATAAATTGAGTTTCAAAATATGAAAAACATACAAATAGAATTAATCTATTTTTAAAATATATTTACAAATATGCTACACGTGTGTTGTTTTATTTTTTATTTTAAATAAAACAATAACTGATATTTGATTTTAAAAATATATTAATAATTTTTAGGTGGGGTGCTATAAACTTGAGCGAATTTATAGAGACCATAACATATCCAGGTTTTAGAAAAATGGCAATAAAGTATGTGAAACCAGGATCGCAGGAGATGTTAAAATCTTTGATTACATCGCGTCAAATCGAGCAACTTCAGAGATATATCCCGGAAATCACTGTCAAGGATGTGACACCAGGACTTGCAGGTGTCCGAGCACAAGCAATGAAACTAAATGGTGATCTAGTTGAAGATTTTGTGTTCGACAAAGGGATAGGACCAATGGGGAAAAGAATATTTCACTGTCGAAACGCACCTTCGCCAGCCGCAACCGGCTCGATGGCCATTGCCAAATTGCTGGCAGATAAAGCCGAAGATGCGTTTCAATTGAAATGAGTTATAGGACTGATATTGTTATAAAGTTATTTTGCTGTTTAGACTTTGAAATATATGTATATTTTATATTGAAAGATTTTTTTTTATATTACAATTATGTACAAAGATTATCCTATAAAATATGTTTTAAGAATTTTGTTTTGTTTGGAATGTTGTGCAAAACAGTAACAACAAGTATAAAAAAGCGGATCGAATAGATTAAATTAATGTTAAAATTATGATCTCGTATTATCACCTATATATTAAGTCAATATCACAGTCGTTATAAAGTACTAAGTCCCTGTCATAAAAATCCCAATAAGACGTCATGTGAAACGCCATATTTGAAAGAACAACTAGGTACTCGAAAAGAGCAAACAGTGAATACACTGGAAAAAACCATAACAAAATCATTTTGGAAATCCAATGGGCAGAAAACGCTTTTATAGTATAGACATTTTAAGATCATCAACCTCAAAAACAATTCGAAAACTATGTTTGCAACAGATTATTCGCGTTGACAATATCTTAAAACCTCGAATACTTATTTCCTCGCCAAAATTAGTTTATTTTATTTGATTTTAACACTAGAGATATTCTTTGTGCACATGCTCATTTCTTTAAACGAAGAAACGCGGCGTTTCTTGTGTATATGCATTTATTTTTCAGTTGCAGTGTTCATGCGTTTTCGCAGAAACACCTAAACGCAATACGCGAAAGTGCAAGCTTAAGTAATCATCATAACAACAATAGTAGACAAATGTATGAACAAGTATTGCAATCTTTAGAAATATCACTAAAATGAACATTCTTACCAGCGATGTCAAGTATATTTTTTTATCTACGATTAATATTGGCGGGCACAATTACGATAAATAATAACTCAAAATGTTCTTGTTAAAAAAGCGTTCTCTACCGGTAAAACAAATAAAAATACCTCCAGTCTCACAATAAGAATTGTGCCTCATAAAGAAATACGTCGCCATAAGAATACTGCATATATTAAATATTAATAATTGGCCCTTCACTCTGAGTGATTTAATTTCTACATTCATCGGCGGATGCCTTCGGCATCGTTTAAATAAAACGATCGTTAAAATCATATACAGTTCCGAGGACACGACAAAAGTTACGAAACAAGTCTTATGTACAGCTGAAATACATAAGAATCTCTTTTGCAATCATTAAATAAATCATTTAAAAAAAAACAAATGCACTGTAAATTGGTGAATTTTAGTTATTTTTTGCGAATGAAACAACTTACTATGCATTAGTACTTAGTTTCTAACGAAAACCTACGATAATTATCCGTTGAAGTCCAAAATGATAGTCCAGCCAAGCAAATGATCTCGAGCAGATTTAATAAACATGCGATCTTGCTGAAAACGAAAGCCCATGAAAACAGGAATTCTTTATGGTATTTCATGTATACGATCGCCACCAAGAACCGTGGAAATGCCTGTAAGTAAAAACATTTTAATTCCTGTAATAATTTGATTATTTGATCACCCAACTTGTAAACCAACGGCCCATTGCCATATATCTTTTTGCGGTGAAAAACTACCGATTGCCGCAGACAAGGATGGTAGTACATTGTATACTTGGCAATGCGTAAACGTAGATCTCTCAAAATCAAAAACGACAGACCATAGTACACAAAATAGCAAAGCAGTAAATGATAATGTAAACACGACCCATGCAAAACGACCAAATTGAATTCGAAATATTTGTGGTTTAATGCCTTCGTTATAAAATGGTTGATAATTATATTTTGTGGACATTGTTAGGTTTCTATACTAGTACTAGGTTATTTTACTTTTTGACAGCTATAAAAACATTTCACATTACATATAGATCGTTGATTTCTGTTTAGTGTTTAGTGATTGGTGGACGCAGCCCGTAAACGCAAACGCCATCACATTTTCAATAAACCGTAGTATTTTGATTGGTTGCACTGCACACAATACTTAAAGCACATATACACTAGTTGAAAGCAAATTTACGATAAATAGCTAACATAATAGGTTTAAGCTCAACCAATGGTTTTAAAGGATTTCGATTTCGATAATAAAAAGAGTAGTCATGAAACAACATAAGTGGTTGATGTCTAGTGGTTACACATATAAATTCTCAAATGGGATAAGCTAATATGTTATATATTTGAATATCTGAACGTAAATTGTTATTGAAACATCATTAAGGGGTCTATATATTTGCTTATAACTACATAACTTATAATAAAGTCTATATTATTGGACTACCTATGTTGTAAGCTGCTGCCATCTATATATTTAATGAGTGTTCGGATAAAGTTACGAAATATCACTTTATCGTGTTACGTGATAGTATAAACCTATCCTCGCATTTCTGTATTTACTTCTGGTCGAGGTCAGCAGTCTGCACAGCTGTTTATTTCAGTTTTCAGCTGATCGTGATAGTTTTTAGGGAGTGCAAGTGTCGTTTAGCGATAGTCGAAACATAAAATGACTACATTTTTAATGTTATCTACAGGTTTGTGACAGCTAGTGGTTGATTTAACTGTCAAATCATACTCGCAGCACTTAAATATAGTTCATTTATAAGAAAGCAAAGGGCATTGTATTATTGACACGTCTTTGTGCACTGCTAAGGTCGAGCGAGCTCGAATGGGCATATTGTGACGTAATAATACTCAGCTGTGCTCATTTCATATTCTACGTAAGTGGAAACTGCATAAACACTAACGCAAGGACATTCTATTCTAGTCGTATTTAATGATGATTATCTATGCTGAAAGTGTTTATCAATAATATATTTTTATTGTATTAAGGTCAGGCTTGAGTTATCAGGGTATAGTATTTTTTTTTTTTAAACATTTGTAGCATCGCACAAATAGTGCAACCGGTGACTATAGTGGTACTGGGACTGCACACACGTATAAGTACGCGTAGACGTAATTTTGCGTAGGTTGTAAAAATATATTTCTTGTGGAGAAATATTGTGTAGAGCGGGGTATAATATACAGAGTGACCACGGCGCACTTTAAAAATAAGCCTGGCCTCCACCGGTGAGTCATCGGGTGACGACGGTGCTGCAGGGCCGCCGCGTAAAAAGTCCCGAAAAAATAGCAGCAGCAGCAGCAACAACAGTTGCATCGAGACAATGCAGCAGCCAACGGCAAACGGTTGTGTTCGTAATGGTGCTGGGGCCGCCACCACTTCCTGCAGCAATGGTGCTGCCGATGCTAACGGTCACGACACCGAGGTCCAAGCTAACGGCGATGCCAGTCCCGCCGTCGCAGTCATGGACAAGACCAATCAGGATATTGTGCGTCTCATCGGTCAACATTTGAAAATGGTCGGCTTGAAGTATGTCTTTGTTATTTATTTACACTATTCATTTTCACACTATCATCACTCACTGATTATTCAGTAAATGTATGCTACTAAATAAATAAATCTACATAGAAGTATTACTTTAAAACATAAAATATAACAAATTATTGGTATTCATAGAATTTTAAAGGCGCTTTTTAATCAAATCACATTTACAAGTAGCGATCTTTATTTATTTAATAACAATTGATATTACTTCATTTGTTTCATTTATTAATATGTAAATATTTTTATTAACATTTAAGATATGTTTGGTTCGTATTCTTTGTTTTGTTGATGAATTTTCACATCATCATACTCATAGGCGTAGAATCATGTGGAACTCAAATAACAATTATTCAACAAATGTAAGCTTAGTTATTTTATTTTAACTTAGTTTACATAATGCGCCATTTATGATATATCTTGTTTTAATAAACAAAAATTGTATAAGTTTTTATTTCAATTTATATACAGTGACTATCAATTTAGCATAAATAAATGACGTGCTCTATTATTAACAATCTTTAACATTGAACTTTAAGCCGTACAGCCGAATTGTTAATGGTTGAATCCGGTTGCCGTTTGGACCATCCTGCAGCCGCGAAATTTCGTCAGCATGTTATGGATGCTGATTGGATAAAAGCTGATCATGACTTACAAGAATTGAAACCATTGTTGGATAATTCAACTAGTTTAATTGTAACTATTTTACACGCATAGCAAATATGGTTCATTCGTCTGATTTTACTTAATTGTAGGAAATGAAATTTTTACTATTGGAACAAAAGTACTTGGAATACTTGGAAGAAGGTAGAGTTTTGGATGCTTTGCATGTTTTGCGAAATGAGTTAACACCATTACAACACAATACCACCCGTGTTCACCAACTGTCCAGTTACATGATGTGTTCCGGGACCCAAGAACTTCTTACCCGCACTAATTGGTATGTATATCTCTTAAATCATATGATTTCCGATCATTTTGGCTGATCAAACAAAGAATCTAAATTTAGATCATCTTGTAAACATGAATCAGTGTTGCTGTGTCATGTCTTATTACTTTAAAAACCTATCAATACGAGGTGGCAAAAACATTTGTTTATGCAAGTTCTTCAGCAATAAATAGTTTATTTATTCAAATAATATTATTGTAATTAATTCTTTGGTGTTTATGGTGTCAACAGGGAAGGAAAAGGTCAAAAATCCCGAACTGTACTGATGGACAAGCTACAAACTTACCTTCCAGCAAGCATAATGCTACCTCCTAGACGTCTGCAAAGTTTGCTCACTCAGGCCATCGAACTACAGGCTCAAAAGTGTTCCTATCATAATACTACAGTTGGTATGGGCCTTGATACTGTAAGCCTTCTTGTCGATCATTGTTGTCCACAGGAGAACTTCCCGACATATTGTATACAGGTAAAATGGCGTATATATATATATATATATATATATATATATATATATATATATATATATATATATATATATATATATATATATATATATATATATATATATATATATATATATATATATATATATATATATATATATATATATATATTAAAAACAACGTTTTTTATTTAATCAGCGTATTTGTGATGTTTCTGTAAATTGATATATTGTTCTTGTTAAAACTATATTTATACAATTATCGTTTAAAATAGGATAACTTTTACAGTAAAGTAGCATACTATTTAATATTTCTAGTCGTCTCACTCTCATATATGCTCACTTTAACTTTCTGTTTGATCAGTTTCAGTTATACGGAATAGTGAGTGTTGAATTTAGATCGGACAACTCGTTTAGATTAAAGATATATACATACATAGATAGAACTAATTTCGATGGAGTATAGCAATTATCATAAGAGCAAGCAACCATTTTGATTCTTCCCATAAAAAAATCATTTTCTTTTAAATTAGTTGTTTCCAAATAAAATTTTAAGAAAACAATTTCTCTTTTTATTCACAGTGACGCATATTTTCTAACCATCTACCAATTACAGCAGCTAATCAAACGAGTTACCCACATTTTATTTATTAACATTTGCCAACTAAATATATCCAGAAATCTTGTGTATTGATAACTTGAATATACGTATATTACTAATAATTTGTTTCAATTACTATAAGATCCTATTTTGTTTATCTTTTCAAATGTTTAGATTCTCAATGAACACTGTGACGAAGTATGGTTCTGCCAATTCTCCCCGGACGGGACCAAATTGGCAACCGGCTCAAAAGATACGAATGTAATCATCTGGGATGTTCACCCAGACACCTGTACCGTGTCGCTTCGTCGAACGCTGGAAGGGCATTCGTATGGGGCTGCATACCTCGCCTGGAGTCCCGATTCGAATCACCTTATCGCATGTGGACCCGAAGAGAGTCCCGAAGTTTGGTTGTGGAACATTGAAAATGAAAAGTTGCTTAAAGTGTCTCAGTCGCCTGAGGATGTACTCACGTGTTGTGCGTGGAATAAAGATGGTACGAAATTCGTTGTGGGTGGTATTCGCGGTCATTTTTATCAGTGTGATCTCGATGGCAATGTGCTGGACAGTTGGGAGGGTGTGCGCGTTAGTTGCCTTTGGTGTCGTGACGATGGTAAAACTGTACTTGCTGCTGATACTCACCATCGAATTAGGAGTTATAATTTCGACGAACTATCTGATAATAATATGTAAGTGGCTATATTGTTTTACTGTAAAACAAATCATCAACGAACTAAATTAATTCATTCATTAATAATTTATATGGAACAAAAATGCTTTTGAGACGAATCAATGACGTCACGATCTAGATGCATCTTGATCCATCAGCGGTTAACTTAGCCAGACAATAATGTTAGAATTAGTCCAAACTTTTGAAGCTAAAATATAAATTGAATTCAAACTAAATATTGTCTTAATGTAATTAACGTTCATGAAAATGCATTGATGAAAAGGAAAAATCGGACTAAATATTGTTTAGTACTCCATTGTTAATTTGCTTTTACCATAGTGACAGTGTTATTATAGAAATGTATATTTTTCTTTAGTAACAATGCCATTTTAGTAGGATTTGATATTTAAATATTATGAAGCGTTGCTCGGCAGAAACAAATACACTGACAATAATTTCCTTAAGTTCTTTGATTGGCGTATCCGATAGATTGCAAGAAGAACACCCAATTATGGCGTTCACCGTAGACAAACACGACCGATTGGCCTTGTTGAACGTAGCTACGCAGGGTGTCCATTTATGGGACCTGCGCGACAAGTGCCTCGTTCGCCGGTTCCAAGGTGTCACCCAGGGACACTTCACCATTCATTCGTGTTTCGGTGGTGTTAACCAGGATTTTATTGCCAGCGGCAGCGAAGACAATCAGGCATGTGTAATATTTTTTAAATTTATTTTTTATCTTTGTTGTTGATCATTTAAGCTTTACTATCTAATAACAACTAATACCTAGTCCTAAAGCTTAAACTCATGAATTGTGTATATATATTTACTTATGTACAAAGATATTTTGTTAAAAACAAATCTATATAAAGAAAAGATGTTCAGGGAAACTACAGAATAGCACCATAAATTCGTTTTTTCCAGGTTTATATTTGGCATATTCGAAACGAACAGCCAATCGCAACGCTAGCCGGCCACACAAGAACGGTTAACTGCGTCGCTTGGAATCCGGTGCATCCGCAAATGTTAGTATCCGTTTCGGATGATTGTACAATTAGAATATGGGGACCACGTGAGCGAGCGCCAAAACCATCAGGTAGCGAAGTTCCCTGTGCTTCAAATGATAAGTGAAGAAGGGGCTTATAGGTATTATAATTTCAGTGTCTTCGTCAACGAATAGCAGTGAAAGCAGCAACGGTAGTGTCTGGCACGATATGATCTCCTAGTATCATCTGAATGTAGAGACGACATGTTGAACTAATAAATGATCGCACACCACTATTTTCAACCGCGACAAACAAATAGTTCGTTAATCACAAAAGACTGAAACCGTTTGTGAGATCTTATATTAAACAAAAACATAATAAACTTGGGTTCAATGGATGAGCATATTTGTACATAATAATTTGATAAACATAATTATACATATTTATTATATATTATTGATAATTGATCAGAGAAATAATAAAAATAAAAGTCGGTTTATTACGACTGAATTATCATGTAATAACAAAACATCTTCACATTTTGTTGTTTATTATAATCAGTTGGACAACTGTGTTTATACTTTTTACTATTTCTTTTTATTAATGGACCCTAGCATATATTGATACTCAAATTGAGGATTTGTTCTAAATTTTCAAATCATTTCCGTCCTATCGGTTTTTTCTTTTTCTTTATGGTATAAAACTATTCGATTTCCACAAACATATCTATTTTACAATTCTGAATTTTACGAATTACTCATGGTAATGTGTGCTTTGCAAAAGCTATTATTTTTATTTTATACTAGCGAATTTCTATTTCATAAGCCCAAATCCATAAAATAGTTTGATATCGTTGTTAAACAATTTATAACAATATAAGCGATTTCAAATTGAGGATTTGTTTTTTTTGTAACTGGACAACTATTTTATATATACCATATTCTTTTTTATTTTTAGCATAACAAGTATTGCTTGAGTAAAGTGTTTGTTCGTGATTTTGAATCTTTGAATTTTTCAATGTACACCAACTACCTTACGAATAAAATTAACTAAAAACAATTTGATAGTTGTTTGAACATAATGTACTTGTTAGCGTAGAGCGTGGTATTAATGAAAGTGTCTTTTTGTCCTTCGAACTATGTAATAATCTAGATTTGGCAATATTTATCATAAATATTAATAATAAATATTTTAATTTTACTACATGATTGAACGTATATAAAATATTTTAATAGAATTTAAGTGATTTATTTTTACTTAAAATATGAATTGTTACTTTTAAAAATAAAGGAAAGTATATAATGTATATTTCCTCTTTTTTGCCTGCTACTATTTATAGTCATTTTATTTTACTAGAATCCCGTTTTGGATTTATTTCCAAATCTCGCGAATACTAAAATTAAAGCATTTCTTTAATTTTAAAAACTATAAACAAAGTGTTTGAAAAAGTTTTTTCAAACAATTTTTAGTCAGATAAAATTTGTTTAAAAATTACAATCGACCAAAAAATGTGTTTTAATATATTAGGAATGACAAAAACAATAAAATAATAAAAGAATAAATTTATTCAAATATTACAACACACACAATAAAATAACTATTCATGTTAAAGCATATTTTTCAAACGGCACATAAATTTGCTGCTCATGACAATCATAGATCCAAGTAGCACTGACGAATTTCGCACTTGAACAACGATCTTTAATCGCACCAATTGATTCTTCATTTGTAATTATAAAATCAAGAATATTACTCAGCCTTGACAACACAACCCTAAAATAAATATGAAATGTAGCTAATTTTATTATAGTCAACACCCATGTCACACAATTGGGTCACACGGTGCTGAACATGTTAAAAACTAACCCATTAAAAGCCTTGATTAAACGTTCCAGCCTAGATTTCTCATCACAATCGAAAACATCATCAATAAAAAATAAATCCGTTTTGAAAATTTTCGGAATTTCATTTTCAATACCTTTAACATGTTTCTCCAGTTGTTCTTCGTCAGTATCAACATTAAACGCATCCGGATCGTTAGTTATGGTGGTCTGTTTCGTACTAATTGAATCTGTATCATCTACTTTATATTTTTTAGCGATGCTAGTTTGTTTAGTTAAAATTCGTTCAATTTCGCCTTCAGTATCTTCGCCTGAAGATTCATTGTTGTAACTCGTGGTAGCAACTGGTTCTGGATTCACTTTTGGCTCCTCTTGAGGGCTATAACTAGATGAAGATACTAGGTCTTCAGGTTGTTCTAGTTCGCTCGGAGTGTTGGTCTTTTCGCAAATTTCTTCTTCGCTTTCGGATTGGCCTTGATCGTTACGATCTAAAGCGTAGCGTCGCCAGGGTAAACGTTTACGTTGCGAATGGCAATCCGGTACCCATTTTTTATTGACGATCTTACCTTTACCTTGAACTTGTTGAAATTTTGGTGTATTTGCATAGGCACAGCTGTCAAATTAAATTATGATATGTAGAAATATATAATCATATTTTATTACATATAAAAGTTCCGAAATTGAAACTGTATCATTTCGTATTTGTGACAAATCTAGAGATGTTAAATTACAAATAATTGTAACTCATAAGTCAATTCTTTAAAAATGTTATATATTCTATTTATAAAATAACATAACAAACTTGTTCAGAATCCTACCAGAAATATGATTAGCATATATTTCATTATATTTGCCAATGGACAACTTATATAAGTTAAAATTAATATTTGATGAGGATAAAAACATGTTCTAACCAAGTATTGGTTAGTATAAACTCAACCGCGCACGAATAACGTAATTTATTTTTATATGTGAGATATATTCTGACTTTAATAATAAATACAACACATATGAGTGGTTTTTAAATAGTTACTTAAGTGTATATGTGGTATCCTGCAATTTCTAACTATTCTTTTCAACAAAAAAAGTGAGTATACCAAACTTACATTAAATGAGTACATGTATTGTCCCAATCTGGTCGATATTTCGCTCCCATATTCAATGCTTTTGTCCGTAAATTCGCTCTTTCCGGATTGACTATACCACTTATAGTAAAAACAACGCCACAAAGCAACTCTGAAAATGGTTTCGTTTGTTGTAATCTAATTTTTTTCTTTGTTGCCTTCGGTATCGCATCTATTTTTCGTTTACTAGTACTCGGTGAATTTGACCGCGAATCTATTTTATTTGGAACTTTCTTCGTTGAATTTGATTGTTTTGGTGTTGCGTCTTTTGTCTTTGATGCCTTATTTTTTGGTGTCTTCACCTCAGTAACTTTCTTTTTCACTTCTTCTTCTTTAGCTTTCGTTAAGACTTTCGCAATTTTGTCACTGCATTTGTCATCGTCCGAATCGTAAAATAAGTCTTTTCGGTTTCTGTTTTTTGATTCGGTTACAGTTTTAGATGTATTAGTACTTGGATTTATCGTTACTGGTTTGCAAGTTGGTGTTGTTGCGTTTCTGATTTCTTGTCGAAGTGTAACTGGTTCGAAATCTAATTCTTTTCTTTTCGCAAATAAACTACCAGCAGTGAGAAAACTGGGTGATTCTGGTCTTAAGGTGAACTTCCCTATCGTAACGGGATTCTCTTCAGATGTTAGTTCTTGTGGAGTATGCAATGTTATAAACGATAAACCAAATTGTATGTGGCTATTAAAAGGTTGTGTACAAACAATTTTTATCCTATCCCATTTCTCATCCCGAGCCGGACTTGCAAGATCTTTATTTGTAAATAATCGTACTCTACTCGAATTAGTTTCGTTCCGTGCTTCCATTGGAGTCATAAACGAAGACATTGACAATAAAATCTGGTAGTCTGATTCTTGTGAACTTGCGCGTCCAGCGAACACTTCGACAAAACTCGAATTCTCATTTCCAATGTCTATCCCGGATATTCTCAATGCTTTCTCTAGTTGAATGATAGCTGTAATGGATGATTCCCCAACT
>JADQWA010000078.1:0-44775 GCA_018344505.1 Nebria ingens riversi | reverse complement strand
ATATATATATATATTTATTTTATAACTTAACAGATAGGTACACAATAAAGTCCTGAACCTATACCACATTTACCATAGTTTAAATTCATTAAAAAACCATTTTTACTGTTGCTAAATATGTTTTTAATGGATTCAGATCTTATTTGCTTATATGATAATTCTCTTTAATGTAGGTAGACAAATACAATATTTATAATATTATTCATTCATGCCACATTTATTCTATCTATTGTAATAACTTATAAGATATCTTTAAAATGTTCATAAAATGCAAATGTAAGCTCCTTCATGAATTTTTAATATTTATAAGGGTACCCAGAATGTATCGTATACTTTTTTCGTAGTAAAATACAGTAATAAATATTTGCTATCTAGTTTTTATTTTCTTATACGAAGTAATAAGTAAGTATTATAATCATAAAAAAAGTCGATCTCGAGATTTTAACGGAAATACACTTCAATCGAATTGAATCTTAAATGTTTCAAAAGTCGTATTTTAATATCAATCCTATCTAAACAAAATATACTTATTGCGTATGAAAAAGTCCAGTGCAAGACACTGTAGATGTTTTTTTCTTTTTTAAATATAATTTAAAACTCGCATTGACCATCACCTTTGATGGTTTAGCATCATAAATAGAATCTTTTGAGTTGAAAATGTAAATAAAGTAGTGCCTTTGAAATGTTAATTTCGTCTGTTTACAAAATGCAAATATTTTGAATTTTAATGTGAACATCGATTTGCTAAATCCTAATCAAGTTCAAAAATAGATTTATTATGCGTATATCAATAAATCGACGAGAGCCTAATAAAGCGAAAATAATTAATATTGGTAATAATAAAACACTACAAAATTGCAAATGCACCAAAATAGTCAATTTAATTATACTATGCTAAAAACCTTTTACCTTAATTTGTTGTTTTACACATTATTTTTGCGAAATTCACACCCAATATTGAACAAACGCTATGTTACAATTAGACAACAGTATCATAGGATAATTTTCCTGTAACGATCATTTTAATTGCTTTACGTTTTAAAATTCGTTTTATCATCCTTTTATTTTACGCGAACTAAGATTATAACTACGGGATAAATCTGATAATTCGTCAGCAATAATTAGTTAAATAATGTTGTCGATATGTTGACACTGCAGCTTTAATATTCGCGATTCAAGCAAAACATTGAGAAGTAACGTGTAAACAAAAAACAGCTGTTTTTATCGGTTATTTCTACATTACTGTATGACAAGTATATTATTACTTGTCTACATTTTTTGTTGCTAATATTGAATATTAATCATGGAATTTTGCACAAATATATTTAATGCACTGTGGTTTGTAATGTTGTTAAATTAATATCTTAACACATACTAAATAAACGTATACATTGACAGTTGCCACCTATGATAAGCGAAGGTCAGATCTGTTAGTCCTTCTCTTGGTAATATATACCAAAAAGTGTAATATAATATAATTTAATTTAATTAATTTTCTATATGACAGAAAACAATTAACAGTACGTGATTAAAAGTGAAACTGAGTTAGTGTGCGGTTTTCACTCCATATCACATACGTATTAATATGATGAGCAGGAATAATAGATGAATACATACAATTGTTTTCTCAGGTAACTGCGCACATACATATTTCCGGCAAGTTAATTATGCAATAAACTATTTAATACGTTTTAATTATTCATTTCTTACAATTGTTATATCAAATTTAAAGCAATATGTGTATATTTATATATAAAATTGACAACAATAACCATTTTAACAATTCGCGTGTCCAGTATCTGTTATAAAACAATTCGCATTTGATTCAAAATGGAAAATAAATAAGTGTGCATTTATTATTAAATGTTTATTACAATTACGGTGCATTGAAACTATACGCGCGTTCTTAATATCATTTTTCGTCGCACGCAGACGCTTAAATTATTTCGCTTTTACAATTACTTTCTAAATGTACCTTGCTGACAATAATACAAATTTAATTTAGTCTAGTACCTACTTTATTTGAAATGTAAATTATAAACGTTGTTTAGATCCAATAATAAGAAAATTTAAATATTTATTACACTTTTAAGTATTCAAGGTATTGTGTATTATTATACAAAACAATGTGAAGCTTGTGACTCAATCTATAACTTCTTACATCTGTAATATTGTCTTGCACTGGACTTTCTTATAGGCAGATTTTTAAACTTAAGTATATCTTATTTTAAAATGGTTTTATTTATATGGTATTTCCAATATGGCATTTATTCACAGAGTGTTTTATTTTTATTATTATCACTCACAACCAGATGTGTGTCAAAGTTGATTCTTATTTAAAAAATAGAGCAGCTGTTACTGTAAAAAACAGACACCTGTTTCCTTCTTAAAGTTTCGAAACTAAACAATTTATAATTCTGATTTATGTGGCGAGTGAAACACAGTGAAAGATCTAATAAATTTCTAACAATCTTCAATTTATTTATAGTGTATCGATACAATCAGCATGCTTTATAGATATATTTAGAAATTTGTTTTAAACATACAAATTGATAGATACTTAAAGTAACTTAATATAACAAATTAAAACAATATTCAATTTATTTAACAATGTTAGAATTATAGAAGCAACATCTAATTAACAAATATCTGCATTTTGCACATACATATATGTAATTCAGTTTAAATGTATAGGTATGTGTTTGGTGTTTAAGATACAATTTATTATGACTAGTCTGTGCGCTGGTGTCACGTTACTTTACAGAATTGATTTGTGTATATATGCTTATAGGTATATGTCCTTCACGCATTACTAAAGTTTCAAATCTATTTAAGTATGTTTACCTTTATTTATTTATTTATATATATATATATATATATATATAATATATATATATATCCATCCATGCAACTTATAAACCATGTGATAAAATGTTATTAATTTTTCGAAAGTCTTTGATATATCTACATATAGGTGGGCCATCAATTGGCTTCTTTGTTGAAGTGCGTGTTATTTCGACAGTTTACATTAATAGATATGCAGTGATAATCCTCCGCTGCAAGGAGCTTTGACACTACATATCTATCAATGTCAAACGGGTCAGTGTTGCAAACTGTCAAAATAACACGTACTTCAATAAAGTAGCCAACTGATGGCCCACCTACTAAAGTTTTAATGAGAAAAATTGACTTGAGTGTAAATTAAATTCTGTTTTCGAGAAACGAATTAATTTAGATACCTACTTATTCGAATATAGTAAGTTTTTAAATTTTACTAAACTCTCCGTGACGTCTTATCACGAGACTATGTATATTTAATCACGAAATTCTTTAGAATATGTGTTTTCCTCGATTTTTAAATATGAAACACGCGGCGAATTTCTAGTTTAAAGTCTAAACGAATACCATAGTTATATTAAAAATGAAAAATGTATTATATTATTAAAAAATGTTGGAATCGACGACTGGATGTTTGATGTAGGTAAATAAAAATCGGAATTGCAATCAATCGATTTTTTTAAATTTTCAGCATCACATATGGAGAATAATTAAATTTTAATTAACACACTCGACTAATTATTCGTCTAAAGAAAGCATATGTGATGCCGAAACGTCGAACATAATTATTAAACAATTCGATTGACTACAATCGCGATTACCTACAATATTGATGAGACGAAAATATGTTTTTAGATCAAAACAACATTATTATTTTAAAGATGTTAAATTAATATTAGGTACTTCAATTTTGACTAAACATATGCTTATTTAAATATGTCGAATTGTTCTCTGTTGCTTGGTTTGTCATTTGTTTTCTGTGTCATAACAAGTGTAATTTATTTTCCAATATTTGTAAAATTCATATATATATAGGTCATGATACAAATTGATACATTATTAACTCTTGCATTCATCAACTTTTTCACTTAGTCTAGTTTTTGTTTGTATAAATGTTGGTATAGTCCGAAAACAATTAGGGATAAATAGAATACTCAATTGTAGTATCATCTAACGCAATGGACGAAAAAAGTGTGATTATATAGTCACAGTTTTGAACTGCCCTTCAAACAAAACCGCGACCTAACATTTATTACATTGATTTCATTGATTTGTTGCACGTATAATGGCGGAAAATTATTCTAGATGAGCGACGACGACAATAAATTCATCCAGGTTGTTTGAGTTAGACGCATTTTCAAAACAAAAGCATCAGCTCAATTCAGTTTTTCATCTAGATTTTAATTAAAATTATATAAGTAAAGTACCTTTCATATATTTTCAAAACAGTTGGCTATGGAATGAAATATGTATGCGCCTGGCAAACACTGGATTAATGTATAACTTCAGATATACGTTAAATTACATTTCTGATACTGCAGTGCTAAGCGCCAAGCGCCAACGCCAAACCGATATGTTTGTTGTAATTTATACGCTCTACAACCGATGAAACATTTTACGAATCATGACTATTTAAATATGATTTAATTTAACATATCAAACACTATTCATTACATATGAAAACGAGAGGTGTTTGCTGGATTGTTAATATAATTCAAACAGGATTATAAAATACAATTACTATTCGTAGCAATGCGTTGTTATTTGTTGCGAATATTATTGATTAATTGCAAATAATTAGTAAACAATACGATTTAAAGAGGAACAAATGCAGTAATTACGAATTAAATTATACTTTATTTGTAATGCGTACAGCTTAATGATAATTGGTGGTGGCAGGGGCGTGTGTATATTGGCGTGGATTTGTCTAGACGTTGTTCAAAAAAATGTTTTTTATTATTTAATATCAAATGTCAATAGTAAGAAGTTTATTTGAAAAGGGGTAACTTTTGAAGTATATACTCGTATATATAGGTAGTGTGCCATTTCCAATTACACATTGTTCACGATTATTACGTATCTATCAATTTGTGTTGAATGCCTTTAAAGAAATAGAACCGTTACTATTTTGATCTTAGAAGCGTATATCTAACACAATAGTCAATAATATGTCTGAAACTTCATTTCAGTTATTAGATATTTCGAATTGTATACAATTTTACTTCAACGGAAGCAATTCCAATATACAAGTTGAAGATGCTGCAATTTCCTTTAGTAAAACGAAATAAATAGATGTAAGATGAAGAAATCACATCTCAACGTTTTAAAAAAAATGCTTTTCAATTTTACATTACATATCTAGTGTTAATAGCCGGAAATAGCCGGCGTCGTTGTATTGATATTTCAGATAGGTCACGATGCCCCACATTCAGATCAATATGCTCCCCATTTTGATGTCTTCTTATCTTTTAGTAATTTAAATATAACATACACACACACACACACACACACACACACAAGCGCGCGCACTGCCTTTATTCCAAAATAATTGTCAGACTCAATTCAGAGGTCAAAAAATGTATGTCCTTTAAAAACTCGAGATCGTTTTGTTCATGATTATAAGTTCGTAATAAGTAAACGCCGTTAACATAGCGTAATTAGCATTTACATTGTTGTCGGGTAAAGCGAAATAATTGTTTCAAAATATATAACGCAATTTATACCTTTAGATTGTCAAAAATATAATACGATTTTTTTTAAAGATACAATTTTATAAATAAATGTGTTTTGTTGAGGTTTTAACAAATAAATGTTCAATTTTAATTTCTGAACTGATTAACATGTTCTAAAAAATGATGACAAGAAGAACAGTTTCGTATTTAAGTGGTAGGATAATTTAGAAAATGTCTTTCAAAACATTTTTCCATTAATTTGATCCATGCACTCTAAAAGACTTGGCTACACGAAGGTGGTCTGAAAAGTTTCCGACCTAACAAAGATACAAGACATTTTTCACAATTTTTATTTTTCAACATAGTCTCCTTGTAACTCTACACACTTCTCTTAGCGATGCTTCTATCTCTGTAACCCGTCCAAATAGTACTCGGCGTTTTTCTCTGCAAAATAATTGTTCACGAAGGTGATTGCCTCTTCATTTGACGAAAATCTCTCTCCTCCGAGCGAAATTTTTAGATGAGGGAACAAAAAGAAGTCGCTTGGTGAGTAAGGCGGATGGTCAAGCAGATCAAACCGTAATTCGTGGATTTTCGCCATGGAAACCGCTGAGGTGTGAGACACGTTTTTGGTCTAACGTGAGCAAACGCGGCACCCAACGCGCGGACAGCTTTCTCATGTCTAAATGTTGATTTAATATGTGACAAACACGTTCTTTTGACATGTTCATAACCTCTGCTATCTCTCTCACTTTAATTCGTGAACTTTGGCGATGTTTTCGTCGGTAGTTGCAGTTTTTGGACGTCCCGAACGTTCATCGTCTCCCAAGCTCTTACGGCCACGTTTAAATTCAGCTGCCCAAAATTTCACTGTGGTAAATGATGGTGCAGAGTCCCCATACACAGAATCCAACTCATCTTTGATTTGCGTAGGCGTATTGCCTTTCAAAAACAAATATTTGATGACAGCTCGATACTCGATTTTGTCCATTTTCATAAAAACACTCACATCAACTCACTCAAACGACTGTTACATAACAACTGCGCGTCCAAAATGGCTGAAACTTTGGTGAGTAACTGTCAACAGATGAACAACGAAATTCCCTAGCTTTTATTTACGAGTGCTGCTATCTTCATGTTGAGGTCGGAAACTTTTCAGACCACCCTCGTACATAGTGAATATTGAGAAGCAAATGCAATTTATTAATTTAAGTGCAGCATGTCTGAGATTTTGCGCAAAATAACAAATCAACTACACTCTATTTCCATTTTTTGTTACAGTATACTAATCATATCACTTGTATCAATGATGTACGAAGTATACTTCCCGACGGCATATATCGGTGGTGTACACGGTAAAATATTGCAACCGGAAGTGTCTTTTAATTCCGAAACCTCGGCACCGGAAACTGCGTAGAAAAGCAATAGACACCAACAAGATGTAGTAAACACGGTATAGTCTTTGTTCGTCGGCAGCATAACTCCACGAAAATCAAACCAGAGTACCTATACGACGAAAGCAAACAGAGGAAAATGTGAACGAATTGTACGTAACTGCGCCACAATAATTGTGTGATACTTCATGCCATATTGCAATCGCGAATGAAAGAAATTGTCAGTGCAGTGCTTGGTAGTAGAACAGCGATAATAAATCGGTTAGGTTAGCTTTTTTAAATTGTACTAACTAAAACGATGGGTTGTGGACAGAGCAAAATCCACATGTACCCTAGGAAATCGAAAGGAAAGAATAGCAGTAAAAAAATTGGTAAGTTCATATTATTTTACTTAATATTTACTAAGTTCAACAAGATTTACGGGAAACACGTTGTTCAAATGTTTATTTTTGTGTATTTTGTCAAGGACAATATATATTTTTAAATTCGAAATCGAATGTTTAGGAGTAAAACATATGAGTACCTAATTCAGTTTAAACTTTCGTGTTAGGTATGTAAGATAATACAATTTATTGTGAATCAGTTATGCGCTGGTGCCACGTCAACAAGGTAATTTTACAGAATTGAATTATAGTTCAACGAATTTTATTTAATTAACAACTTAGCGAATTTTAATGACACATTGCGTTAATATATCTACTTAAATATTCATTTTTATTTAGTCCAATATATCTGTGCATCATTTTCCTATTAGTGTCCATGTTAAATTACAAATCATATAGGTAACTATTAATTAATTTAATAACATTTTGTAGAAATGTTTTAACACATTCAGTAGCATTTTGAAACTTTGTGAACATATCTATAAAAATCTAAACATTTTTGCAGCATTTGAATATCTTTATTCTTTTTATAAATATATGCAGTGTCTTGCACTGGACTTTCTTATACGTAGTAAGTATATTTTGTTTAGCTGAATTGATATGGCGCTTTTTTCGTTTTCTAACAAAATATTTTTTTTATGATTATAATTATTTATTAGGTATTTGGTATAAAAGTATGAGTGATTTTTTTTTAAATAGATATTAATTATTTTTAATGCTGTGTGTGCCGATATTGAAATGTCGTAAAATGAAATGTTGTTAGGTTTGAAGTCGTTACACGTTTTAAATATAAACGTAAATTCTAATAATAGCCTGCGTTGCGTAAAATTGATAAAGCTAAAAATAGGCGGCTCCTCCGCCAAAATGTGTCGTGCTACCTCTAAAAAAACCGTCATGTTTACATTTTTATATTATGACCAAATTGTTTTTTTTTTGTATCTTCTACTAGTATTTTTTTTAGTAGTATGTATATAAAATTATTTCGAAGTGACATCAACTTTATGTTTATTAAAATCTAGTGATGGAGTATATTTTATTTATATTCGTATTTTGGCGATGCCAGGGTTAGTAAATTATTACTTTGGTGTTGGTTAATTAGAAAATATTTACTGTATATATGTTGAAATTTGACGTGCATATATGATCCAGGATAAACATGTCAATGAATGTGATTTGTTTGTTTATACATTAATAATAGCGAAATGCATTCGCAATAAACTTGGATTTATTTTCTTAACGATTCAAAATGATAAAGACTGATCACGGCTTCTGATAGAAACACTCGTGACGACTGACACATCCATTCAACTTTTACATCAATCATATATATGTATGTATGCCATATATCCCGTATACAAACACACACATTAGTATCTAAACTATAAAGTATGTGCCTTTTAACTGTCTTGGACGTTGTATAAAACAAAGTATTTTTTTAAAAATCATAAACGCTTCTTAATTCGTTTTGACCATATTTAAATAAATTATAACTAATTTCACTATATAATATGTGTAAGTGCATGAATGCTTATCAATTTTCGAAGAAGTGCGAAAGCTCTAACTTTTAAAGTAACGAATTGAACATAAAATAATAATTTATACATATACCGAAAGAATATTTATTATGTTGTGATACATAGACTTATTTCTTAACACTTTTGTTTGAATATTATTTACTAAATTTAAAGTTAAAGTAAAATATGTACAAGATGGTTGAGTATAGGTCGTACCGAATATTTTCAATTTGGATTTGTTCCAATTTAACATTAAACATCACATATGCTGAAATCAGATCGGAAGTTATGGCTGTCTAAAAATTATATTACTTATAAAATATATGAATACCTACCTACATTTATTTGTTTAGCTGGTTTAAAAGTAATATCAAATGTTATCGACAAATATTTATCGAGCTTAGAAAGGGATTTTTGTATAAATTAAATATGGCAGCTAAATTATTTAATTCGTATTCATTCTAGGGTTATTCAGTATTGCAAACATATTTTCTCTCTAATATTAATTTATACAATTCCGTATGTATTCATATTTAAATACTATTTGTATAGTGTGGTTGACAAGCCGTTGTAATCAGTTGTATTGTCTACTGTAATGACTTTATTTATATTATTTGAAATGCTTTTCAATTGCTGTGATAACCATTTTAGACACCCATTTGCTTTGTATATACATATTTTTTACTATATGAAGGTTTGATATTGATATTATTATTATTGCGTGCGCGGCTATAGGGATTGTTCCCTCTTGAGCGTGATGTGTGGGCCGATATTTGCCGTGACTAATGTACCTACAGCTACCCTGACCGAGCCCTGACTCCCTGTATATGTCTATATGGTATGGGAATTCTGAAATTATCGAGTCGCATGTATGTGTTGTGTGTTTCCTAGACAGGGGAACCGGAGTACCGTTTTACTGAAGTAAATCACAGGTGTGAAACACCCTATTTGATCTAGGCGGGATTCGAACTAGGGAAACTTCATAGTTCACTTACTGTGAGGTAGAAGCGTTAACCACTAGACCAAGAACTCCCCTCTATACACAACAGTATTCCTTTAGAGTTATATAGAAGTGAACTCGTTTGTGCGTAATTGAATACATCATGTCAGGTGTAAGATATCAAATATGTTCTCAAATATATATACTACTGCACATCCTATTCGTATACGTTTAAGGTAAAATTGCAATTGATTGCTATGTTTATGTATGTACCCTTCGAACATAGTCTTGTACCTTTATAGCCACCTAAAATCTCGCAACCAGCATTGCATGATTTTAATGCAAGTTATGCAGCACGTACAAAATCATTCGCTTATTATGGTAGGGGTGGTCCACCCTACCATAATAAACGAATGATATGGATTTACCTACGCAATTTAACTGATTTTGTACGTGCTGCATAACTTGTATTAAAATCATGCAATGCTGGTTGCGAGATTTTAGGTGCCTATAAAGGGACAAAACTTATGTTCGAAGGTATACATACATACATACATACATACATACATACATACATACATACATACATACATACATACATACATACATACATACATACATACATACATACATACATACATACATACATACAATAGCGTTCGTTTGCAAGAATGACGTTATTTGAGCTTTTATTAAGAATTAATTTATGACAAAATATAAGTATATATCATATATTGATTTGTGTATTTAAATAGACTATCTTTGTAGTTGAAAATCGTGCTTGAATAAGTATATTTTATTTATAGAAATAATTTTATCGTTCTAAAATATCCGTTGATTATAAAGGAATAGAAAACAGTTGATAAATCGAAATAATATATTAAATTCTAATCAAATAAATAATAGACTTTCAATTCAAGGTATTTTCTATTTATTATCTGGAGATTGAAACGATTCTTTGTGAGCGGCTTTTTGAGTCTTCTTATTTTATAAACAAGTTGTATAAAGATTGGAAATATTCAATGAAAAGAAGCTTTTGTGATGGTTAAAAAAGTTTACAATTTATACAAGCGGATTAATTTCATTTATGAAAACCCACATGATTTCATCCCTGTTTCAAAGACGGAGTAGAAAAACTGTTTTCTCTTGACATGTTACTAGTAGAATAAGTAAATAACAAGTGTAGTACGGCATCAGTAGAGTAGATAGACAAATAAGCTCGCTTTCGAAAAATTACTATTATTACGTTTGATACGTTAGAAAAACGTTAGTGAAGCTTAACCGTTTCAAATGTTTATCAAATATAAATACGAGTACATACATATGAAAACCAACTATGTGAACACGTGAGGATCGAACCGATTTCAACGCTTTTTAGTGTGCAATTCTCCATATGAACATGGCACCAATAATGTAATTTCAATGGCCGAAGTATACACGCTTGCATGAGTACGTACGCCGAATAACTTTGCCATGAACGTGTATGTATATGGTGCTGCCAATAGTGGCACTGTTCTTAAAAGCCCTTGCTACGTTATGGCACCATTATAAATTGGATCAACGTTGCTCTTCTGCCGAATGAACTGCAGCACACACAACGTCTTCCTCACACACACACATTCAATCACGTCTAATGGACATTGTTCTATAGCATTTCAATGTGCTCAAATAGATTATTAAATCAAATTCATCATCAGTTGAGCTTGGATATTATGTTGTGATACTAATGTAATATTCGTGGAAGTTTTCAACTGTATAAAACAGTTCAATATAAAGTTTACTGTGTGTGTAAAATAAGAAATTTATTCATTTAAATAGCAATTTTCTTGTAACTGATACACTTTTTGAAGAAACTTTTCAAACAAAAGTTGTGTAAAATATTAATATCTTTCATTTTAATTAGAACAATTTTTTCTGTAAAATATTTATAATATATTGTTTCCTGTTAGCATAGAATCAGCATATTTGACATATTTTATAAAAGAAAAACTATTTCCATTTCAATGGATTTTTTTTCGTAAATTACCTATTGTAAAAAATATATTTCATTTTTGATTTAGATAAATTGTACTTTGACGAAATAATTTTTAATTGGTTTGATAAATCATAATTTCTGTAAGCTCTTATAATTTAAATGATAGTCATTCATCATAAAAGATAAAACTGAAGTCTTTATGCAAATGAATGTAAATGATCTGTAAAAGATTAATTTGAATCTAACCTGTGAGTTATTTTCAGAGCTAAATTAAATTTTCATCCCATGCATTAGCTTACGCTTTTACTATACGTAGTCAAAAAAAGAGAGTATTGCACACATATAAGCACAGGATTGCACCAATTAAATCTACTGATTGATATTTCCTATAAGTTTTGTTTTATATATTTACGCTTTAGAACAAAAGTCCTTAAACTGTTTTCGTCCATTCAACATATGACTGCGATCTAACAGCATATTGCCAATCCATAAAGTTAATTAATTACATAAATTATTTGTTGTAGCCAAATTGAGAGAGAAATATTTAAAATGTTAGTGATAAATTGTAGAATGATATCGGTGCATACTACGTATAAGAAAGCCCAGTGTAGATGTGTATTATTATAGTGTGAGTCTTCATAGTAATAATTAAATTAATAATATAGATTTAATATGAAATACACCAGAATATATTCGTGTCAAATTCAATTTATGAACTTTGAACGTGTTAAATGGTCTTAAAATAATAAACATGATGTGTTATACATTTTATGATTGGTTTCTGAAGTTCTCGAGTCACGTAATGTTATTTCAGTGTTCCGTAAATTGTTTATATGAAATATTTTTGTTATTTCGACTTGTACAAAGCGTGAAGCATGTTATTTGGAATAATTCCCAATACTTTGTACAGTGGCGTAGATATATTTTGTTTTATGTATGTATGTATGTATGTATGTATGCAGAAAAGTTATATAGGTAACTAAAATTACTTTATTACGAATTCATTCTTGATTAATAGTTTATTTGTTGCTTATAGTTTTAGTGACGCTATACGTAATAGTTTTGGCTTAAAGTTATATTTTATGTTTGTGCAGACATACTATGAGAAAGTAAATTATTATATAGTATGTAAGTATGTATGTAGATCACTAAAATTTGGACGCTACACGATTGTATACTGATAGTATAAATAGTTCAATGTCATTGCAAACTGGTTTAAAATTAAATAGATTTGTAGCTATTTTTAATAGTGTAGGTATTGAATTGATCAACTGAAAAATTATTATTTTGCATTTATTTAGGTATCTTGGATTTATCTAAAAAATCAAATACCTACTTAATGCAAATCTAATTGTTATTTTAAAGTAGGTAACTAAAAGCTTCTCTTTATGACTTTAGTCACACATCCGATTTCAAGCCTACTGGTATTAGAAATTTCATTTTCTTTTTACTTTCTTATACGAATGTAGATAAGGAAGTAGTGTGATGACGTCTATATCTGTGTGTGTGTGTGTGTGTGTGTATTCATGTGTATGTATGTATGTATTCATGCATGTGTGTGCCTATGTGTGTGTTTATAGAATTGGATTGAACCGTTCTTTTGCCAACTTTTAATTCAAATTCCTAGTAGGTATTCTTTTTGTTTCTTAGTAAGTATTTTTATTTTCTTATACGAAGTAATAATGAATGATGTCTGTGTGTGTGTGTGTGTGTGTGTGTAAGTGTGTATCTGTAAGCACTCTACAGCCAAATCTGATGAAATTACAATTATGAAACTTTAAACTTAATATTTTTATATGGCTTGCAAGAAAACCTCCTATTTTTGAAAAGAATATTCAAATATTTCCGAAACGGCTGCACTTATAATAAAAATTATTACAATTAAAAAGAAAGATATTTATATTTTGTGCAACTTTTATTTGAAAAGTTTCTTCAATAAGTTTCAAGAAAATTCATACTGAAATTCTTACAATTTCATACTTATGTAAGCATGAAACTTTATATTTAATAAATCATATCAATTACCCATATCTATCAATATTCGAAACAGGAAAACAAAATAGACTAAAATAATTTTTGATTTGACATCGATTGCGCAAAATAGATTGATAGAGAAGTGTTAGTGACATATTTAAAATATTGTAGTATTGGCTGTAAAGTATTTAATTTATTTGCAAACTAACAAATTTGAATATTACTTTTATTTTTCTATACTACGTATAAGAAAGTTCAGTACAATTGTATCAAAATTGCTGAAAAACAAACATTCTAGCAAATACGTATAGGTAAGGAAATCAGATGTTTTTTAATTATACAAAAAAGTGTATGCTTTTGTCAGGTGTTAGTTGTTTGGGAGTTGAAATAATGATGAAGAATGCATTTAAAAAACTTGTTGTAGAATATCATTTCGTTTTAATTTGTTGTGTACACAAGGGTTGAATACGCGTCGCGACACAAAATGAAAAAAGATCCTTTACTTTGTCGCAGACTAAGCATTTATCAAAACACCCTACGTGGGCTGGTGAGGTAAGTAAGCAACCGGAAAAGCAAGCCAGAGAGAGCTTCATCTGTGCTGTACTATACACCATACGCCGCGCCATACCCATCCCAGCTCCAAACTCCTAGCTTCAACAATCTCCCACTACGAATAGGAAACGAAAGCTTACTCCGAACGTCCTGGGGTACGTAATTGAAAAAAGGAGAGAACAGGGATGTAATGAGATATATTGTTTTACTACTGCGCACTGCTGCTTTAACTTTTCCATCTGTACTAGCTTTTATGGCGGGGATTTATAACGATTTTTATTTTATAGTGTTTCTCTGTATTTCTTACTTTATTGCCACTTATCATAACTCTTTTGACTTTTACGATTTTTATTTGCTTAGTATTAAATAAAGTATATACCTACATACATACATACATATACCCATATTGAGAGATTTTGCTTTATTGGCGACAATAAAACAAATTATAATTATTTTTTTCTATTCAGTAGGTATATATTAGGTATGTACACCTTCGAACATAAGTCTTATTCCTTTATAGCCACCTAAAGTGTAGACCACCCCTACCATAATAAACGAATGATATGGATTTACCTACGCAATTTAACTGATTTTGTACGTGCTGCATAACTTGCATTAAAATCATGCAATACTGGTTGCGAGACTTTAGGTGGCTATAAAGGGACAAGACTTATGTTCGAAGGTGTACATACCTATAAAAAATGCTTTATCCATGACGAACTCTAAACTGTTATAACTCTCAAACGAACTAATAACATAAAAAAAACATACATTTGTAAATAGAGACGATTATTATTATCAAATCTCCTAGCAAATATGATAGCTATTTTATATAAGGATTAATTTGACATATGTAGGTATATTTATTTAACTTCCCCACGCATCCCAATCCGCGTCTGACTTTCGTAACAGCCTCCCAAATATATAGCAAGTGTCTGTAGAGGAGGAACCGCCACTTGGAAAGTGTCGTATAGGTATATTAATGGCTGCAATCCCATTATCCTTCTCAGCATCCTGGAGCAGTTCTCGTTAAGTGCTCTAAGTTTACGGTGTCACTTCTTCGTTTCCTCATCGCTTGTGGTGTCGTCGATCGTTATCACTTCTTATTAAATATCATTCTCATCCACTTGAATCTTCTTTAGGTTGAGCCGATTTTTGTACCTTTATCCGGATTCATATTATGTCATTTTTCATAAAAATATATTCACTTAAAATTCATAGGTTTAAAACAACGATTTAAGAATCCCTATAAAAATACAAGTTGTTGTTGCATTCTGACCTATTTTAAATGTAATTAAAACGAAAATAGTATTTGGAGAATCATGTTTGATGGAACAATAAAATCTGAAATGGCGCAAAATTGCGAATCTCTTACTGATGTCTTGTTTACATGTAACAATTATTTACGAAACTTGTTTATATTCTTTTCTCTTATAGCTTCGGATAAACCAGACGCGGACGATAAAGAAGTAGCCGAGAGCGAACAAGCGGTGAGCTCAACACTTGCAGACTGCGATACAAAGAAAAAGACTACAAAATCGAAACCGGCGGGAAACGTTGGAGGACCGTTACTGGTACAAGCGTAAGTACCTATAACTATTGTGTTAAAATTGTTTATTATGAATTTCATGATTCTATAAAATATAATTACCTAACTACCTTTCTCACTTCAATCAAAACCACATTTACCACTTTATACATATGTACCGAACACAATAGCGTGGTGTTGAACAGACCGTTGTATGTGGTTTGGTTTGTAGACATATTAGAGGAAATGAAATACCATTTAATTGCATATTTCTATGAATACCTAGTACACGATTGCCATTATACATTCCATATTGATATATCTGTATATTAAATATTGATATTGAACTTGAAATCAAGCCGTTACCTTTGATCCAAATCATAGTTATGAATAATTAGGTATATATTAACAACTAGCTAGTTTAATATTACATCCAGACAGCAGGTCGTTTTGTATAACGCATAATTGCGTCCTGTGACCTAATATGAAGTAATATACTAGTGCAGCCACCGAATTGTGAATACAATGTGCACATAAATCAGGCAATCTCCGGAACGGAGACATCATGATTTCAGGCAGACGATATACCTTCACTATCGATGACCTATATATTCCTATTCGCACACATTTTTATCCGTTCTTTCATAAAATATGTTCGTTTATCCTACTAACTTATTTAGCGTTGCTCGGAATGAATCAAATCAGAATTTTTAAATGATTTACGATATATATATATATATATATATATATATATATATATATATATATATATATATATATATATATATATATATATATATATAATATATATATATATATATATATATATATATATATATATTTATATATATAAATATATATATATATATATATATATATATATATAAATATAAATATATATATATATATATATATATATATATATATATATATATATATATATATATATATATATAAGCTTTGAATTCTTGTAACAAGAGAAATTAAGCTTCATCTGAAATATGCTATTTATTCTTGACAAAGACCATCTAATCTACGTAAGAAATGCTAGAATGCCCTTAATATTAAATTGAAAAACATTTAGCGAAATATTACCCAGAAATAATCGGAATTCAATTTAATTTAAAAATAACACAATTAAAATACAGATGTCGAATAATAATAAATATTAAATTGAATGAACATATACTGCGCAAGCGCCATGTATAATTCGTATAGGTATAATTAAATAGCAGCACACTTACTATATTTTTTTAAAAATAGGATACCCATATTTTTCTAGACATTAGTTATTCGAAACTATTTTTAAATAAAACAATAAAAGATAAAACAACACAAATAATTGTTATAGCCAAAAACGTGACCTGTTGTTGACTGCATAAGCCAATTATGATCATTCTGATTTAAACCAAATACCAATATTCCAAATTGTATTCGTAGCTGTTAAAATTTGTGTAATATCGCTATGGTTCCCGAAATAATTTTGCATATTGCGATTGATTTGCGGTCTAAATCTATTCGAATAGATAATCTTATTAGCTATTTATTGGCTTGCTGATCGATGTTTCCGCGTGCATTTCAAGTGACTTGGATTAGAATTTTGCTGCCGTAATCATATCCCGAGTTTTTGAATAATCAATCAATTTAGTTCAATGGCCATTAAAGCCTCGAATCAAAGCAGCTATTATACTATTAATACAAATGAAAATTTCGAATAAATACTCATACATATATTTTACAATAATACAAAACAAACATACATACATACATTATTCACTTTTTGTTGTTACAAATATAAGACGGAAGATACTTACTTTATTTGTATTTTAATTGATATTTTAGTTTAAATAATTTTGTTTTTTTATGTTCCAGAGAACTATCTTCAAGTCAACAAAATTTCTTCAAAATGTTGGAGGATAAAATTGATAATGTAAGTATATTTTAGTAGTATATGTTAATTAGTTTGCGAACTATAAATATATTTACAAAATTAATCTGGTTTATCATATGTGATTTTAATATTGAACTATATATGATTTCTTGTTGAATTTTGTAAGCTTTTCCTATGTGAAACTCCATGATAATTTAGGAAAAAAGTTTTTTTTAAAAATACACAGTGTTAAGTTTAGAGTTAAGACCTGACGATGCCACATAGTTGGTGAAACTAGTCGTCAATAAATGTTAAATTAGTGAAACTTAACACTGTGTATTTTTTAAAAAACTTTTTTCCTAAATTATATATGATTTAATTTATATTAAACCAGTACTTAATTCTAGTTTATAAAATCAAATTGATTACTATTACTAGTTGATTCTTTATAATGTCCGCTTAATTTAATTAATAATAATTTAATTAAATATCAATCGATAACAAATTGAATTTTACCAAACTCAATTAAAAATGTTTGCTTAGCATCAACATGATAATCAGGTTAAATCAACTAAATAATTTTTCCATCATGACCTGAAATATGTATATACATATATATATATATATATATATATATATATATATATATATATATATATATATATATATATATATATATATATATATATATATATATATATATATATATATATATATATATATATATATATATATATATATATATATATATATATATATATATATATATATATATATTATATATATATATATATATATATATATATATATATATATATATCTATATATATATATATATATATATATATATATATATATATATATATATATATATATATATATATATATATATATATATATATATATATATATATATATATATATATATATATATATATATATATATATATATATATATATATATATAATATATATATATCTATATCTATATATATATATATATATATATATATATATATATATATATATATATATATATATATATATATATATATATATATATATATATATATATATATATATATATATATATATATATATATATATATATATATATATCTATATATCTATATATATATATATATATATATATATATATATATATATATATATATATATATATATATCTATATATATATATATATATATAATATATATATATATATATATATATATATATATATATATATATATATATATATATATTGGTATACGCGTTTATACATAATTACTTCATCTCCAGCTTTTCCTATAAAGTCGATTTTGTGGGCTTCATATCTTCTTGTTTCCATTGGATTATCGGAAAATCTAAATTAAATTTTGTCAGATACATATATGTAATATGTAATTTGAAAAATAGGGGTTATGATAATCTCGAATTACACTGCGAATAGAGATTATATTTTCTATATGAGATTGATTTCATTCGATAGTTTTATATGGCTTTTTACGTCAGTCAACTACTTTCTAGTATTCTTTTAGCTTTGATTTCTTAGCAAGTAGTTTTGATATATTATGCACTGTTACAAGTCATTTTTCAAGTAAAATAATATTATATCATATTGTTGACAGGGTCCAGATTACGATCCGAATGATGAAGCGGAAATCGCTTTAGAAAAATCCCGTTTACAATCACTGCTCAAAGACTGGGAATCGGCAAGTGCAAGCAGTAGATCTCTACCGACAACACCGAGACATGTGCAACACGCACCACCAGACAGACCAACTCAATCCGCACCGAAAGCACGTTCCAGAATCCCCCTGACCGTGATCCACGAAATATATGGTGTTACACCGCAGATATCATACCGTCAGCAAACCAACTACAACCCAACGTATCAACCACACAGTCCATCACACCACCAACCGCACTATATTCCAAACGTGGTGAAAATTAGCCCAGGCATACAGTATCAAGAATCATACAACACTAACTATAGTATACAACCAAATTACGCTGTACCCCGACAATACCCATTGCCGAATATCATTCCAAACACAGTGCCAAGTAGTAGTCCTACTCACTACGTTAGTAGTTCACCGAAACGATACCCCCAACACATACCACCGAATATTGGGTATGGACATGTACAAAATAGCCCCCCACATAATGTCTATATAACCCCACAGCCTCAGGACTACTCGTATGGGGAACTAATCATGCAGCAACAACTCTACAACCAACAGCTTCAGTACGAGCAATCTCGCGAATATCAGCAGTATCGAGAGAATCGGGAACAGTTGTTGGTGCAGCAACAAATTTCCGGTACAATTCCGATAAGAGGAAGTCAGTATCAAAGCAGCGTGCATGTACCTATTGTTGCAGTACTGCCACAAAGCGAGCAAAGTCCGAAAATGTCTCTGCAGCGGAAACAAAGACAGTATTCGCAGGAAATGACGTGATAAACCATTCTTTTTGTTTTATAAACTGTATATAAAACGTACTTGTGTCTTTATACAATAGCATTTTACTAGAAACTTTATTTTTATATATATTTTTTTTTATTTAAAGGTATACAAATACTTAAAATAGGGGCACTATAGATAGCAGTGCAGTACCCCGGAATTGTAACGAATTATAATTTGTAAAAATGAACGATTTGCCAAAAAGTTATATACATCTGTTATAATTGTCAACATACTCAATGTAAATTGTGTTCTATGTCAAAAATGAAGTATGTGGAAGGAGGAGTTGTTTATTTCGAACATTTACCATACTCAATTTTTTATTGCGATTGGTATAATGTACGTTAGGCAATAACTAGTCAAATATATCAGTATTTGTATATGTGTAAGTAAGAATATGTGATTATACCAGTTTATTTATTGTAAGATAAATCATATCATATAACTATATCTGTTTAATGTTAAACATACAAAATATTACTAATAAAATATATTTGTATGTTCCTGAGATAATAATATATGTGACAAAATAATATATAGAAAATAAAAGAACCTGCTGGCTTGGAAGAAACTATTGTTAAATAAAAAAGTGGTTAACGTTTTATTGTATAGTTAGTTATATGGTAGAGATTTTAGAAATTAGTTGATATTATATATTAACGTTTCATATTATATATCTAGATGTCAATTAATGTGACTGTTATTTTTTCTGATGTGCATAAAAGGACCAAATATTTTAATTTTTTAAACTCGTTTTAGGCGACACTACCTATTTTGTAATGTTTTACTTATTTTTTATTTAAAATAAAATATTCTTTAATATCTAGAAGAAAGCGTAGCAACGGCAAATCTAAACAAATACCCATAAGTAAACATTTAGTCGAATGTAACATCTAGGTAACATCAGAGACGTTATATGTTATGACTCCGCAACATAATAGTAACCTAGCCCAATGTAGTTCAACCGCTCAAACAAATTAATTTATACGTATATAAAATATGGTTCTAATTACACTTTCATAAAATCGACATCAACATATTCTATTTTATATGTCATGAAATAATAATACCCAGTAAAATAACATAAATATTTACTCACTTGCCGAAGTTACATTAACCATGTTATAGTTGATGTCAGCCGTGTATAGATGGCTAAAGACCATTTTAACAAGACTGAAACATTCCGGCCATGAGAAACGTCAAAAAACCAAAACAAACTCTTTCCTTTGTGTACAGTATTCCTTGTGTAGTTTAAAAATATATATATATATATCCATTTTGGTAAACATAAATTTACAAAGATGACTCAGAACGTAGTTTAGTTTATTGAATCAGTTGAACCCCGAAGAAGAGAAGAAACAGTATTATTGTGAAAATGTCTGTGACTGGTACAGCAAGTATAGGCAGCCCCAGCAAAGACTCTTTGTCTGCTGGAACATCTAGCAGCACTGGAGCTGGTGCTGAGGAGTCCCTATCGAGAGACATGAGTCAATTGTCATTGTTCTCAACCGGGTCAGGCACTTCACAGGATGAATGCTTCCGATGTCCAGGCCACGCAGAACAAAGTCTACAATGTATGCGGTCATATTTACAGGCTGGACAATTGTGTGATGTTGTGCTCATCGCTGGAAGCAATGGACGACGCGTTCCAGCTCATAGGTAATGGATAACGCTGGAGAAGTTTGGATAGGTTTTCAATGAAGATTGAATTTTAGACTGGTTCTTTCGGCGGCCAGCGAATATTTCTCGGCAATGTTCACTGGAGCGCTAAGGGAAGCTGGTGAATCTGAGATCACGTTAGGTGATGTTGATGGAGACGCTTTGTATGCGCTGGTTCAGTATTGCTACACGGGAACAATAGGTACGTTAGCTTGCTTCTTGGACTTTCAAAGTGGTTTATATAAAATACTTTTATGATAGAATTACGGGAGGATAATGTCGAGACGCTCCTAGCCACAGCATGCTTAATGCAATTAAGTGCGGTAACACAAGCTTGTTGTGGATTTCTTGCTCACCAGTTGCATCCTAGCAATTGTTTGGGTATAGCAGTATTTGCCGATCAACAAGGCTGTATTAATTTACTTGCTCAAGCCACTGCATATACAAGCCAACATTTTATGCAGGTCAGTTTTTATATTTAACTTTACGATTATTTAATAATTATAAATACTATGTGTACATTTTTATTAACTGTGAATCTAGTATTCAAATTATTTATCGAAAGATTCTCTTTATTCAATTATGTTTACGGGTAGGTGATTAAAAATCAAGAGTTCCTACAACTAACCGCTGATCAATTGGCGACTCTTCTAGAAAGTGATGATTTAAACGTTCCATCCGAACAACACATATTCCACGCACTAATGAGTTGGATACGATTTGAATCAAATCGCGAAAAAACCATCGCTGCCCTTCTAGCTTTAGTTAAACTGCCTCTACTTGAACCAGCTGTAAGCTACATTTATTTAAGAAGAAAAGTCGCTGTACTATATATATAAATATATTTTAATATTTAGTTTATAGCTGATTTTGTTGAACCAGTCTGTGGTGACGATCGAAAATGTCAAGAACTATTGATGGAAGCAATGAAATGGCATCTCCTACCCGAAAGACGACCACAACTTATTTCAGCTCGTACCAGACCAAGGAAATCTACCTTGGGACGACTGTTGGTCGTAGGTGGTATTGATGCTAATAAAGGTGCTACTACTATTGAGTATTATTGTCCGAGAAGTGATAAATGGATGTTGCACGCGAATATGAGTGGGAGGAGGTTGCAGTTTGGAGTTTCTATGATGGGCGACAAGTGAGTCGTCTATTTTGAATATATATATATATATATATATATATATATATATATATATATATATATATATATATATGTCTATTATACTTTAATAATTAATAAAGTTTCATTTATGTCTTCGTGATATACTAATAATTTATAAGAAAGGTGTTTAACAATTCATAGTTAAATTTGAACAAATATTTATGTATGCATTTTGTTAATTTCAGATTATTAGTAGTCGGCGGAAGAGATGGCCTAAAAACTCTAAACACTGTTGAATGTTTCGATTTAACAAACGGCGTCTGGTCTTTACTTCCGCCGATGAACACTCACAGACATGGTTTAGGTGTAGCGGTTCTTTCCGGTCCACTTTACGCTGTCGGCGGCCATGATGGCTGGAGCTACCTAAACACAGTAGAAAGGTAAAAAAAAACACCTAATCGCGACTAAAATACCCTTACTCCGTGTGACATCATTTATGTTAGGTTGAGATTATGCTGTAAACTTCTAAAGAAATATTATTGCCCGTGTTATATGTAGTAGTTTTTAATCTAGATGGGATCCATTGACAAGATCCTGGAACCTAGTTGCGCCGATGCAGAGTCAACGTTGCACTGCCGGTGTTGCGGTGTTAAATGGCCGATTATACGCTGTCGGTGGCCGGGATGGGGCGTCATGTTTGCGCACCGTTGAGTGCTATGATCCGCATACAAATAAATGGACCGCGTGCGCCCCGATGACTCGCCGCCGGGGAGGCGTCGGTGTCGGGGTTGCGAACGGATTTTTGTACGCTTTAGGTGGACAAGATGCACCCGCAAATAATCCAGCTGCTTCGCGGTTCGATTGTGTTGAACGATATGATCCAGGTATGTGTTACTATTTTCGAAAAATTAATTATGTATTGCTGGTTTATTTCGTCTCGGTTAATCTAATAAATATATTTATTTGGAGATAGATTAGGTTTAATATAGCTAAATTTGGTTCTCGTTTTTTTGTCTACACAATTTAAATGTGTTTCATGTAAAGCGTTTAAATGAATATTGGTGTCAATAATTCGTATTATTTAGGTACGGATAGTTGGACAATAGTAGCGTCTTTATCAAGTAAAAGAGACGCGGTAGGTGTTTGCTCATTGGGTGATCGATTGATGGCGATTGGAGGATATGATGGTTGTCAATATCTTCGTACTGTTGAACAATACGACCCCAACTCTAACGAATGGAGTTCAGCGGCGCCGTTGATTACAGGTAGAGCTGGGGCTTGTATTGTTTCTGTTAGTTTGCAACAATGTACGTTCCAAACTTGAAAAGTGATAAAAATCTGTATTATTTACACGTCATCTGGCTAACTCAGTACAAATTTGTTCAATTTTAGCTAATAATGCTCTATTATTTCAAATGTTTTGATTAAGATTTATTTCGTTGATAGACTGATTGATTGCTTATTTTAAGACTGAGGAATGAAAATCGTGTTAGACCGGGTGACTTTTCAATTTTTATTGCATTTATTATTATTATTAAGAATTATTTTCAATTTGAGATGAATGCAAATTCTGAATTATTGCATTCCACACTCTGGTACTAGAGGTAGTATATGTGATTCTTTTTCTCTATATTACTATTATTTCCATTACGTAGTTTGATCATTTGATATTTTAAGATGTAAATGAGTACAAACATTGGTTGTACTCTATATTTATGAAAGATACTGATATGAATTTGCAATCGAATATAAACATATTTATAACAATTTGTTTTCTATAACAAATCCTATTCTAATACCAAACGCATCCTATAGTTTAATCATTTAATTTTTATAATAGAAAATATGTAGTCAAGTAATTTGAAAGGTAATAGATCATATATATATATCCACATTTACCAGTCTTTTGAGGGAATTATATATTTATATTGACCAAATTTGAAGGTAAATGTTGATATTTGTGCATAGTTATATTATTTAAATTTGTTAAGCCAGTTTTAGAAATTGAAGCAAGTTCGGTACTTTGTTTGCTACAAAATACATTATCCCAGAGTTGGCAACGTTTAAAATGAATGGGGCACATTTATATATATTAAAAATACACAAATTCGAATATAAATAAATTACGACTTTACGCCAATAGGGTATTAAAATGATATTTAAAAACTAAATTAATAGACATGATTATAAATATTTTAATCTCAAATTCCTGATGATTCGACGCTCATGAAATTTAGGAAAGAAAAAGAAGATAGAAGAGGCATTCGTTCAGATTGGTTCAGATTCGTTCATTCGTTGTTTATAATTTAACGTATGTTTTCAAATGTTTTTTGTGTTTATGTCAAAACTCTTGAGTATATAAATACTTTAAACTTTTATAATATTTAATTGCCTATCTAGACTACTCGAATATTATTATATTTTGAGTATATTTGAGAGATGAAACAGTGTTTGTGTTCAAAATAATCATATTTATTTAAATATGAATATGCTATCAAATGTAGAACATACTCCGTTAAACCAACAGCGTTCTGCGTCTTTTCCATGTACAATCTTACATACATATAACTGGTCCGGGCCCAGTAATCTGTAAGTGCACAAAACTACCAAATTAAAATTCATAACTGAAAGATTATTTTATCAGTAAAAAATTAGGTACACGATTTCAACCGCTACGGGCAGAGGAATTAAAAAAAATATTAGCAGAACAAAATTCACCAAGTTCACCTTGTAGCCCGGTGAAGACAGTTAAAGCTGATTCAAACCAAGCCAGAGTGAGTTGTTCCGATTCAATCACTTCGGATGATGATACAAGCCGAAATATACTCGATACAACTATTTTCGAAACGGATAGTTTTATTGGTAATTCGGATTTAATGCCAGGTATTACTTGGTTAAAAGTTACACCGAAGAAAAATGCAATAGTACAAAATGTTTATGATTCACCCATGTCGAATTTATTTAATAAAATGTCGCTTAACGGTGATAAAGAAGACGAAAACCCTAAAATTATAAAAGACTTAAAGCCTCAAGGTGTACTAATGAACACTCCAATAAATATCGGTTATAGACCAATCACCCAAAAAAGGTAAATATATTTTATAATTATATAAATTATATATTAATAACTACATACTAAAACTGATGAATGATATAAATTCCTAAATAATCGAACATTGGAATATGTTTTTTTAATCTTGTTTTCTCTAAGCGGCGTTTTAGTATTAGTTTAAACACTTATTTAAAAACCAAAATACTTTTCAATTACAGTGTTTTATCCAGCACTAAAACCACGATAACAAATCAAAATAAACAATCAACTAATTACATACAAAAATCACTAATCCCAAATGGCCAATCAACTATAAAAAAGAGTTTGAACATTCAAGCTAGTGTTAAACCATACCAAACAACACTGCGATCCAACATTGTATCGAGTTCAAAAAAAGTTAAAAATGAGTGTTATAGCGCAAAAAAAACCGACACTGTTTTGCGCGAACAAAAACTGAACATCCAAGCTAATCAAATAAATAAAGAGAACGATAAGGACGTAGATAAGTTAAAAGTGATACAGAATATGCCAAACGGTGTACCGGCAGCTATCAAATCGCTAGACACGATAATAGTGCATAAAAAGGTGTATATTGTTATAAATAAATTGGGGGAAGGAGGGAGTTGTAAGGTTTATAAGTGTTTGGAACAAGATACACTTCAGGATCGAGCGATTAAAGTCGTGAATTTAGCGGTTGATCCAGCGACAGCCGCCGGTTACATTAATGAAGTGAAAATGTTGAGGGCTTTGCAAGGAAATGATCGAGTTATAAAAATGTTTGATTTGTAAGTAATTCTACAATGATTAGCGTCAGAATGATTAAACAACACGTTAACCATTGTTAATTGTGTATAATAATCGTAATAATTAATAAATAAATAGAAATGCTCTTTTATTATTTTAGCGAACAAGTGAAACAAACGCTTCTTGTAGTAATGGAAAAAGGAGATGTTGATTTCTCAGTTTTCTTGCGAACTATTGCGACTGATAATCAAATCCCAACACATATTATCATTTGCTATTGGATAGAAATGTTAAAATGTGTGAGAGAAATTCACAATAATGGTAAACCATCTAAATACTCTTTATTTTCTTATATTTATGTGGTTTTTATTTTTGTGTTAGGTATTATTCATTCCGATTTGAAACCTAGTAACTTTTTAATAGTTGGGGGGCGCTTAAAATTGATTGATTTTGGTATATCATCACAGTTGTCCTCTGAAATGACGTCAGTTATAAAAAATGTTTTAGTAGGCAGTTTTAATTATATTAGTCCAGAAGCTCTACTTGACTCTAAAGGAATCAACAGTCCCGATAATGGGAAACCACGAATTAAGGTATTCATCTAAATATATGTTTAAAATTATTTATGAATTATATACTCTTTTAAATTGTTTAAATTTGTATGATAATGACGCATTAAAGCATGAACAATGGTTTGAATCTAATAATATTTTAGATAAGTTACAAGTCAGATGTTTGGTCGCTTGGATGTATTCTATATGAAATGGTATATAAGAAACCGCCGTTTCATGCAATTGAGATGTGGTTGAAAATCGCTACAATTGTTGATAGAAATCACACCATCGAGTATCCGCCGGTGAAATGGGTGCCTGTGCATCTGATAGAAATGATAAAACATTGTTTGATATATGACATGAGTCAAAGACCAACGGTCGACGACTTGCTTACCTTGTACACTAGTGGGAATTACTTTTAATTATTTTTATATAATATTTTTAAATGCTCTTAGTATTATTATCTTTTTTGTGTAATATATTTTTATTATATGATCTGTGTGTCTCGTATGTATAAACACTTTTTAACTCAAAAGAAAAAGGTTTGTTTTACGTTCAAACGCTGTTTAGATGAGACTCAAGTTTAAAAATGTATATATTTGTAAAACAACCTATTATATATATATATATTTTTAAAATAAAGTATTATATATGCATTATCTAATTAAATATTTTTGATACAGTCCATACCAAATCACATAGGTATTGTGCAATAACAAATGTTTGCCTCTAAGGTAAGAAATATGTAAACCATCTTTATCTACATGTAAAATAAGTCTGATTTGCACGTAGTATATGAGGTGGTTATACAAGCATTTTGTTCACCTATGTGATTTGGAATATATCAAATAATTGTTTTCATATGCCTCAAATAACAATATAAAATGCTAGGTAATGGTTATTATTACGTTGCGACCTTATAAGGTCTCAGAACAAATATGGGGTAGTGGAGTGCTTATATGATTGCGAAATCCCCAGAATGCAGAAATCCCAGATGCAGATGCTCTATTATAATCATCTAACTTCAGAAGAAAGATGCTATAGCAGGGATGTCCAACTTTAGTCACGAGGCCCAAAATTTAAAAAAAAGCCAAATTTGTATATATTACTTTAAATTACAACTGGGATTTCATTATGTTTTTATGCTAATTGTAAATGATAACTTAAGCACCTATTATTGATTAAATGTGCTATTTCGTCTCGATATTTATGTCTATATTATATTATTACTTTATATAAATATATATATTTATATAAAGTAATAAATTTTATATATTATGGTGGGCCGCACAATTTGATTGTGGCCCGCGGTTAAGCAGTTGGCCATCCTTGAGCAATGCTATCTATGTTGCTATATATGTCATGTGTCACGAATCACCATGTTGTTAAAATGTTATCTGACATTTAATTTTTATATAAAAAAATTAAGATTTTGACTATAAACCGTAAAATGGATGAAGAAGTAGAACAATTTATACGTAAAAAAGTTGTCTGGCCACAGTTGCCATCACATGTAAAGCAGGTTAATACATATGTAAATACAATGAAGCAATCGCTTTGTTTACTTATGCTGTTTTCATTATTACAGCGACTGGGACATTCAGAGAAGGAATACGAACGGTTAATTGTTAAATTTAGCATTAGGAACCAATTGAGATATAGAGGTAATTTGGTCAAAGGTATATTGAAACTAGAAGAACGATATTATGAAAGAATCGTGGAATATAGCAAGGAACGTCTTATGTTGTTTCCATATCACTTAGCTGATATGATTTGTAAGGGTTTACGCGTTACTCCGTTTAGCTATTATTTGTCCATTGTTGAAAAGTTGTTGCAATCAGAGAAGAGCTATGATCATTTGCCGAATTTTACTGCTGCAGATTGTGAGTTTTAATATACAATTAATGATTCATATATATATATATATATATATATATATATATATATATATATATATATATATATATATATATATATATATATATATATATATGGTTAAACTGATTATATATATATATATAGTAGGATCATATATATATATATATATATATATCATATATATATATATATATATATATATATATATATATATATATATATATATATATATATATATATATATAATATATATAATATTTATTCAAGGTTTACGTTTATTGGGTATTGGGCGAAATGAATATATTGAGATAATGAACCGATCTAGATCGAATAAAGGTTTGTTGTTTGGTAAACGAAATATTCGGGTTTTATTACCAGAAGTACCATGCGACATACACATGGAACCTTGGTGGCGTATTGAAGTCGGTTTAATTCTCGAAGACGACATTAAAGTAATAATTTATATTATTTGTAAAATAAATATTTACAAGCTTTTGTGTCGAATGTGTTTGTTCTATATATGTAGTTCACGCATGAGTATGTATAGGGTTGATAAATATATTTTATTTTAAGTTATTGAGTGTTCAAGAACGTAAAATTATTGATAAATTGATTGATTTCGGATCACAAACTTCTGGTGAATTAAATTATCATGTTGTTCAAAGTCTTTACAGGTAAATTCAAACTTTAATATACATTTATCACGGTTTTATAATTTGGAGATGTTTTTAAAGGAAAGGTTTGATTTATTTGGATGTTCCAATAACAGCAGTTGACCGAATCCAGGTACCGCCACTGCAAGGATTCGTTATGAATCGAGTTTTAGGCGATTATTTCGAAACTTTATTATATAAAATCTTTGTGTCCATTGATCAACATATCACTGTCGGCGAGGTAATTATATATCTTTCCGTAGCTAAATTCTTAATAATAATAATAATTTTAAAATAAAGTTGGCAGGTGTTTTACAAGTAGAAACTGAACAAGTTAAACAAGCAGTTTCATTGTATTGTCGGCTTGGTTTTGCAATAAAACTAGACGCAGAAAACGGCTTCAACCAAGAAAAGAAACATCCATCATGGAACAATTTACAATCACCCATAACACGGTACAATTTATTTTCTAAAACATTATTGTATATAATTGATAAACCAATCAAATAAAACTTGAAATTAAATAGTTATAGAATAAAAAAAGGGAAAGCTTAACTATAATTTTACAAATTTCAGTCGTAACACAATAACACCATTAACAGTAGGGCACAATATACCAAAACGGCTCAATTCCTCGAATACAAACTCTGAAACTGGCAATTGCGATACAAATCATCCTGTAATCAGTGAATCGCGAATGGGAGAACGTGTTGCATTTTTATTCGATTCAACGTTAACAGCTTTTCTTATGATGGGGAACCTCTCGCCTGTAAGTCGAAATTGTTTAATTGTTTACTATTAATAATCTCATTTTAAAATTTGATTTAAGGGATTGAAAGATCATGCAGTAACAATGTTTGAAGTTGGTAAGCTTAGCGATGAAATCCTCGATAGTTTTCTATTAGAATTGGAGAATGTATCAGTATTAGATGCTGAAGGAGAGGGAGAAGCCCGAAGGTATTTTGATCACGCTGTTATACTGCGATCGACTGTTCTTGCATTGAGAAAATTGAATCGAGATGGTTTGGATTTGGTGCGATTAGAAAGTCTACATTCGTTAGATTCGAAAACGTGTACGCGGTTACTTAACAAACGATACAAGTAAGTGTTTTTAATTTAATTTCGCTATAATTATAAAGCACTGAACTAGTGAACTTTAGAACCATGGATCAAAGAAATGCTTTTAGGTACAAAATAGAAAATTGTTGAAAAAAGTTAGGTAGATTAATTGAATTTTGTAGATTATTAGTATCAATGGCGCCCTTAAGTCGTGAAGTTCGTCCAATTTCCAGTTACACCCCTCCTCATCTAGGACCGGCAATTCCTGAAGTGAATTCACTTTGGTTTAAATTATTTTTATATCACAGAACTGGTTACGGACCTCCTTCGCTACTATGTATAAAAGGTAGATATCCAACAATCCCAGCGCTCAAATATAAATGTAATTTTACATTTTTTTTTCTCTAGGCACAGTACTGAAAAATTTGCCTCGAATGTTTCTCGGTTATTCCCGGTTACTTTTAACAACATGGCTACACGAGCCGACAATTTTAACTGTATCGAATCTACAACATATTAATTCTTCGTTAAAATACTCGCCTGTTTTGATACAAGCGTATGGCGTACTTCAATCAGCTGAAACGAGATTAGTACCGTTTCCAATTACACCGCAAACTAGTAAAGAAAATGGTATATTTAATAATAATAATATTGGTTTAGGGTAAATTGATTAATTATTAATAGGTGATTGTCAAATTGATTGGGCGCAGCATCCTGCAATATCTAATCTAGACGAATTAATTGATTTGAAACATGGTTGTGGTTATCTAACTATGGTTAATATTGGCGTCAGAGATTTGGGTTGTGAAAACCGAGACTCTGGCGTTCGACTAGGGCGACCTCATAAAAATATTCCAGGTATTTTGAATTATATTTTTTAGGTGCAATTTTTTTTTTTTTTAAATATAGTATTACAAAAATATCTTCAGTGTCCTGCACTGGATTCTCTTATACGACTAGGTAGGTATATGCGTTTAGATTAAAAACAAAACTAAAATAAATTGTTTACCAACAAACATTTTCTTTATAAATAACAATATTAAGATTTATTATCAGGTGGTGCAGCAAAACAAAAACCACAACCAAACTCAACACCAAAAGTCCCAACGTCGATTTGCAATGAGAATTTCCGTTTTCCCGGCAAATCGGTAACGGAAAATTTGGAAATTGACACAGTAACTTCGAACGATACACCCGAGAAATTATTACAATCACCGATAGAAACACATTTCGCAGTCACTCCACCGGTACACCAAAGCGAAACGCCTTCGCCAGCCAATGGTTTTACTAGTCATGATTGCAGCGACATTTTGTGTCAGGAATTAGATAAACTAGATCGAGAACATATACTAACAGTTGAGAAATGCACGTCCGTCAATGACGTCATTGAAAAACCTACCGAATTAAAACTAGACATTATTCATAGTCTTGAGTCTTTAATGTCTCCGATTGAGGAATCGATTAGTATGTTTACGCGAAATAATGAAAAAGCTAAAATTGTTAAATTAGAGAAAGAAAAGCCGAAGGTGGAGCGGAATAAAGAAGATCATTATCGAGGCGAAGTAAGTTTTTTTAAAACACATTTTTGCGAGTTCTTTATTTGTGTGGTTTGGTACTAATACTGTGTTTGGGTAATCATTTTTTCCGTTTGGCCGATCTTTAAAACAGATTTGGACACTGTTGGATTGTTGCTTTGGCGTTCCATTATTTGATGTGGATGCTAACACTAAAATTTGTCATTCTATTGTCTCGGGAGGACTTGCCGATTCTAAAAGGTAATTTTAGTGAGGGGTTTCACACTTTTCTAACTTCATCTTATTATTACTATTATATATACTGTTTATGTTATAAATATGCATACACATAAATAAACACATCAGTTATACAAACTTACGTCGCCGCTGTTTAGCTATAAAACAGACTTTCGTATGTATAGTTACAATTTTATTAGTTAAGTAATGAACATTTTCAATTCTAGCTTAGAAATATGGAGCGATTCCAGTCGACAGTTAGAAACGATGCTGCTCGAATTTATATCACAATGTCAGGTACGTTTATTGTTCTCTTCTATATTAAGTAGCTTATTATAAATTGTTTGTAATGTATAGTACAAATCCGATGAAAAAATGGGTATTGTGAAACGAGGCCGTTTAACACCGCATCCAAAAAGTAATTTAATTTTCGATAACGGTAAAGTCACAGACTGGTCCGGTAAATAATAGGTTGTAAATAAACTAACACTTGTTTATAAGATATGTCACCCCATTGAAATTTATATTATTGCTTTAACACATTCCTTAGTAACAGTATTAACCATTGGCTTAGCGATAGAAAAATGAAGACTTCCTCTAATAGGATGCAAGTTATAAATTGGCTAAAATAGAAATTTAAACAATAAATATCTATTTTATATAATATATATTTAGTCGATTTTTTCTGCATTGTTTAGTTGTGATTTTCAAAAATCGCATTTCCTTTTCTAGTCCAATGAATTTACAAATCTAAATTAAAATAAAGGATGTTTGAAAGTGAAATACAACTTTTGTGTATAATCCAAAACGAAATAGTTTTTTGGTCACTTGTTATGCCTCGAACTAGATTTTTTGTCAATTTAAACGAATTCCTACCTTCAAGTAGGGCCCACACGAATTCAAATACATGCTAATTATCAATTTTTTCAAATTAATATCACTGATAGTGGCATGGACTTACTTATATTTTAGAAATATAGAATTATTAAATGTTCGATTTTATTAAGTTTGTCATTATTTATTGGCAATGATTAAACATGTACTATTATATTTTTATATAATTATTATAGAATGGATTATGGAATACAATAAAAAAATAAACGTAATCATGTTTTATGTTATTGAATTATTCAAACATTTTTATGATTAGTTTATTTATCAACCGTTTTCTATTGTTTAATTGCTATTAAAATATATTAAATTAGTTAATAATAGCAGTTTCATACATTTAAAGGCTTAGTTACATGTAACGTTTCTGTTTCATTGCGGGGATGTAATATGAGTTTGTTACTTCTATGATATATTGCCTGGATGTTATATGTAACTAAATATTTACTGAGAAGTCAATAGACTATGTATTAGCTATATGTTTTGAGTGTCACTGGGATTTTTTATTTATAATTATAACAAAACTATATAAATAATAATTAAACTCTCACGGTATTTATTAAGTAAATAATACGATTAAGAGTACATGTTTTTAATGTAAATGATAAATAATATAAGAGAACTATATATCTTGTTTGTAATTTTGAAACATTATTCGTACTTTGTTCAAGCTTTGCCACCTCTACTCCGTTGTCGACTTAATCCGAGCATCCCTTCGTTGATGTTCGTTTTTAGTTCGAACGCTTTGAGTAAAGCTTTATAATATGGTTAAAGTTAGGCCAGTTTAGTTCAGTGAAGTGTCATGAGAGCATCAGCACAATTATTTGATAACATCGTACCGTTTTGCAAGACATGCATCAATATGAACATTCAAACAGCAAACATATTATTTACGGTAAGTGCTAATTATAATTTTATTTGATGTTTAAGTCAAAACATGTATACACGAATACATGTGTGCATTGGGCGCAATATGTACTAGACGACGCCCACCGTCGGTTTCATGTTTTTTACTGCATTTAGGTATATATCGTTATTTTCTTAATGTATATTTATTTTACGGAATATATATTTTATTTATTACGTTTTGAATGTTGCGATACTTTATAGATGATGCAAGTATTTGCAGGTATTGGTTATAACTTGTTCTAATATTTTATATATTGTTATTGACTTTAAATGCAATAACTAAATAAACTAATATATATATATATATATATATATATATATATATATATATATATATATATATATATATATATATATTTATATATATATATATATTCAAGGTATAATAAATTAACGCTTGGTTAGATATAACACGTTTTAAAACAGTATGAAATTTGTAAATATATATTTTTATTTATCAAAAATAACCACTCACATTTTAGAATTTGAGATTTTTATTGCTCTAAATATGTAAAATTTGAATTTATTGGGGGTCCTATATGGAAATCTACAGCTATTAAGTTATTTAACGAAAATATTGAACGCGATCTGGTTCACAAATTAATTATCTCAATCGGAAATTAGTTATTGATTGTTACAAGAGCGTATTATTTGGCGCGAAACATTATGACCTTTTGTCCTTGAAGGTCAATTTAATTTACATCGTCAATATAATTTTTTAACGATTTTGGTTGTAGAGTGAAATGAAAATTGGAAATATGCATTTAAATGATTTACGACTCTTGTAAATACACGTTCAATGAGTTTCTGACATTGAAATGACGTAACTCTAATATCTGTATTTATTTTAGTCAATATTATCATTCGTAAATGCGCACATACGCTCTTAAAAGTGAGAATAATACAGAAAATTTAAATTAATCATTTATAAAATTGCGACTATATTTAAATAAATAAAACATTTAAATTGCTCATTTAACTTCGCATCTAATTTGCAATTTTATTTGATTAATATATTAATTTTAACTCGTAAATATATATTGTCTCTGTGATTTGAAACTCCAAAATTTCATTTTGTCTAATTGTGTAAGAAAACTTTTAGTTGTATGAGTGTTCTTAGTATATTTGAATTTGCTTGTGTCGTCACGAGCTTCGTGAATATTACGAAATTTTAAATGTAAATAATACATGATTTAAAAGCGATAAATACGAATTAAATTACAATCTGATTATATAGGTTTATATTCCATTTGTAGATTTTATCAACAATAATTGTTAATTAATAATTTGTGAAAAGCATTGAATTAGTGAACGAAATAATGTAATAAACATTTAATGCTGTGAGTTAGTATATACAACCAACTATACAGTAGTGCATAAAATTAATAAAACATCACCAAAAGCTGATGCACTAATAAAGCTCTTCTCAAGGTCATCGGTTGTATCTCTCTTTTAACAATACGTAGTACATAATTGTAAACTTGGTTGTATACTTTAACTCTGTACTAAAACATTACACCAAACTGGATATTTCAATTATCTGTTTTAGACTATTAGCAGGTTATGCGATTATACACTGTTTTAAGCGTACAGACAGAACTAGCGTAATTATTAACGTTGCATATAAAATATAGGTTATTTAGCTTGGACAATAAAATATTAAGAGCATTATCCGAGCTCATGTTAATCCCAGAACAGTGGTATTCGAATTATTCTGATTAAATTTAGTATATGACACGTGACGCCTGAGAATTTATGTATGTATATGTTAAAATTTATAATTTGCACTAAATGTAATTTTATAAATTAGACTCCAGTGGGTGAAGCTTCTTCGCCCACGAAATTTCATGATTATAGGTGGGATGAAGCTAAATGAATGTAGAAAATAGTCACACGTTTGAAAGTTAATTATAGTCTATTCGGGTATAATTTCAGTCGAATTGTTTATTTGAATAATGACAACGGTATGAATGACGGTAGAACGCAGCTAACCGTGGTAATTGTAGGGCTTGTGTAATTGAAAAAACTATATGCAGCTGTGTATGTAACGTATCTACTATTGTTGTTTATAGCAAAAATGTTTTATTTTTTTTATTACATTTTGCAGTTTGTTTAATTTGTAAACAACAATAAAATTGTATTTTAAGCTTGCTGTAGCTACGCATGAGAATGCTATACGAGTATAATGAATTGCGTTTCCTCTGGTTGATAAAACGTTATTAAATAACTTGAAACTTTTCATTATTTAGACAGTTAAAATGGAAACTTTATTTCTCAATACTTATATATAAATATATATGTAAGCTTTTCATGTAAATAAATTCAATATTCTTCTTAAGCTACATATAAATTCCCAGACGTCGAAAGAAAATGGTTTTCGTATTTTTAGTTAACGTATAGATTAAAGCAACAATGCTTGCAGTTTTACATCGCTACTTGAAATATAATAAATCTCGGCCTAAAGTAAATATATATATAACATTTGATAAATATTGAATAATGTTTTCCCTATGAACGAAGTCATCGACCCTATAATAGCGACAATTTTCTATAGAATGACACATTGTAATCTGCTAACCCAGACAGACGACTAAAGTAACACATCCAATAAAACCAAAGAGCACTGGGCATTGGGTTGCCTACTTTAAGATTTTTGGTGCATATTCTGTTGTTGGTAAGGTCATATAGGACAACGCGTCCCAAACATTGATCCTGAATCTTGCCTGCTCTGCGAATACAGACGGAATTTACCGAATACTCACACATTTACCGCCAAAAATTTCATACATTCATTGCTGTAATTTCCAATATACATTCATATTTGTAATTCTTACAATTGAAGCGTTATGGTTGATTCTAACGCGTGTATCAAAAATTGCATGCACAAAATATAAATATATTTAAATCATTTATTTAAAGTAAAATAACGCGTCACCGCTCAATCCCTAGGCGTGACAATATGTATTTATTTTAAACAATGAAATTATTGTTTCATATCTCTAGGAAAACTAACGTAATTTGCTTCTTTTTTTACTTTCTTATACGAAGTAATAAGTAAGTATTGTAATCATGAAAATAACAAAATGTCAAGATTTTAACGGAAATACACCTTTTGACCTTCCCTGAATTGAGTCTGACTATTTTTGGTATGACGGCTGTGTGTGTGTATGTGCCTGGCACGAAAAAAAATCTTCGAAACGGCTTCACTTACAGTAAAAATAGTTGGAATAAAATTGAAAGATATTAGTATTCTGCACAACTTTTGTTTGAAACATTTTTTCAAAAAGTGTACCAGTTACAAGATAATTATTAGGTATAAAAAATTATATAAAATAAACCGCGTCAACTATGCCAGTCAATTGTTTTACAAAACACTAAAATAGAGTCAGATATTTTGATATTTAATGTCCATCGTTACAAATAGATTTATTGAAACAAAATTAAACACACATAAACAAATATTCCAATTGTGAATTTGCTTGCATTTATTTCTATTTGAAACTTACGGACTTCAAATAAAACGTATTATAAAGAAGCAATTTATAAATAGGGTAATATATTGACGAGACATTTTTTTATAATGAATGAAAATATTTTCTTCAAATCTAAACATTTTATTTTTTTAATTTATATATCATCAAAATATACTGACTATGTATAAAAAAGTTTATGTCCCAACACATGGCCCATGTTTTTAGCTCGCCGTACGTAGTACCGAAGAGCTTAAGTGTTTGTCAGCATAATTAGTCTGTGACATTCTCGGATTGAAAAATTTCCTTAACAAAAAGTTCGTCATTTATCGCCCTGATGACGAAAATGCTAATATCTGAAATACTTGGTAACATGTTGGTCGCTCGCTAGTCGTAAGATCAACCATCCTCATCTCTTCTCCTCTGAAGATACTAAACCGATCTCAGCCAAATTTGGCACACATTGTGTAGGGGCCCAATTCCATCCGGTCGTAAATTAAATCCAATCAGAGCCGTACTTCAGGAAATATTGGGCCAGCAAAAAAAATTTTACACCTTAAAAAGCACTTAGAAAAATAATAGTTATACCAAAAAAATTTACGTAAATTTCCAAATTATTTGATGTATTTAAACATTTTTTAGGTTATAACTGAAAGCCGTAAAAAGATAATGAAAATAATAATTTTGAAAATAAATAAAAAAACAATTGAACTGTTTTTGTTTTTTCCGGCTTGCGCGATACTTTAATTAATGCATATGACAGTTGATATTTTATATTGATTACTATATCGTTGTTGATTTGATTGTTACTTCGATTATTTTAATTATAGTGCAATAATAGTTATTTATACAGAAATTCGACATGCCAAAGTTTAGGCAACAGCTCGACGACGCCACGTATTTTTTTATAATAACCAAGGTATGAATAAAGATATCTTTGATTAATTAATATGCCATTGTTGGTTTAATTATTGCTTTGATCGCTAGAAATATAGTGTTTATTTATTCAGAAACTTGCCATGCTAAACTTTAAGCTTGTTTTTAAATATATTCGTAATTGAATTTAAAAAATTAAAAAAAAAACGTGTGGAGCCTGTTAGTTTGCACTTAAAGATCATTTACAATTGACACTATATTAAAGTGGTAAAATAATTATTGTAGGTAAATGATCTTTAAGTGCGTAAGCTCTGTCACCACGTCAAGGTCAGCTCCACATCGACAGAGGCCGGCCGCCCGCCCACTTATTCCTAGAAACATCCTACCTTTCTTCCTTCCTTCCATCTTTGGTTAGTCTGGTGTCAGTAACGTTCCTCCTTGAAAGAGTTGGCACAGATTGCCGTTCTCCCGCTAGTAGTTAACTAGACTACATTGCAAATACACAAAATATGGGAGAGCCACCATAACATAATAACCCCCTTACCTAGCCCACTTTACAACCACGGTTATGCCTACTTGGATTAAGAGGCCTTACAATCCTTGTTCATCCAGTCTTAGCGGCATTAGCTCATTAGTGCAATCCAACATGCCTGTCTCTGCTGAGACACGACATGGATGACCAAGTCGCTGAGGCGTCGCAGCTTCAGACTGCCTGATTAATCGGTTCAGCAAGGTTGCGATTGTAAAGAAAGCTAGCTAGGGGGAAGCGTTTTGAAATGTTGGCTCTAGCCCATATTTTGCAATCTATGCAAGAGTGCTAGTTAACTTTTCACGGTTGAAAGACACTCGGCACAAACTGCTGCATGGATCAACGCTGACACCAGAATCATTGGATCTATAACATAAAACATTAGTACACAACACATCTCATTTACCTATAATTACCTTTTCTTCGCTAAATATAACAATATTTATTCTTCACTTTGTTTATTAATCACATTGTTTATTAATCACTTTATTTATTAATCACTTTATTTAATACACGAATATTTATTGTTCACTTCACATTTTTAAAATATAGCAGTGCTTTATATAGAACATAAAAATATAATAACAAATTAAAAATATATGAACTTCAGACCATATACATAAGGACAAAGAAGAAATTGCAGAAATATTTAATACCAATATATTATATATAGAATTGAAAAAAATCAAAGATTAAAAAACCTGAAAAATAAAATCGTAGATTAAAAATTCTGAAAAAAAAACATCAGATTAAATAGCAATATAATTATGATCCTGCAAAAATGAAAATTGTAAATTAAAGAGTTTGAAAATAAACATAGATTTAATAAAATATTAATCAAATCCTGAAAATAATTAAAAATCATAGATTACAGAATCTGCAAATAAACAAAGATTAAATATAAATATTAATCAAACCCAGAAAATAATTAGAAATTATAGATTAAAAATCTGAAAAAAGAAAACATAGATTAAATAAAATATTAATCAAATCCTGAAAATAATTAAATATAGATTACAGAATCTGCAAATAAACAAGGCTTAAATATAAATATTAATTAAACCCAGAAAATAATTTGAAATTATAGATTAAAAATCTGAAGAAAAACATTAAAATAAAAATATTAACCATATCCTGAAAATAATTAGAAATCACAAATTAAATAATCTGAAAAACATAAACAGTAGATTAAATATTATGAAAAAAAAAACACAATTTTATAATAATATTAATAAAATCCTGAAAATAATGAACAACTACTGATTAGAGAATCTGAAAAGAAACATAGATTAAATAAATTTGAAATCATAGACTAAATAATCTGAAAAATAATTACACGTTAAATATTCTGAAAAATAATTCGAAAATTAAACACCGATTAAAATTAAAATACATTCATAGATTAAACAATCTGAAAAAATTATTAATATCATGAAAATAAAAAAACAAATTATAGATTAAAGATTCTGAAATCAAAAACACAGGTTAAATAAAATATAGGAGAAAGAACGTAGACATATATTTGGACAAGCTTCTTAATATTAACAAGTTACATACGTACATAAATAACGTCATGCCTATTCCCATCATATGGGGTGGCAGAAAACTCTTTACATTCATTCACATCTTGACAATGTTTCACCATTCAATTCTATACTCACAAACTTCTTTCGCTTCATTATGATTCTTCATACATGCTCTTTTAATTCGAAATTTTGCAAGCTTCTTATTATTAACCAGAGTTACATACATATTTAACGTCACGTCTATTCCCATAATATGGGGTGGCAGAAAACTCTTTACATTCATTCAAATCTTGACAATGTTTCACAATTCAATTCTATACTCACAAACTTCTTTCTTCTGAAGTAATAATGAATAAAAATCGTTTTATCCATTTTAATACAACTAATTCATTTTAATGAATTACATCTATTTAATAAACACCATTATTTAAGAGTGTTACATACTAGAGATGTAGGTATATTATAAAACATATTTTAGTAGTTTTGTACAGGTCTGGTTCTTAAATTAAATTATTATGGCTGAACTAAAAAACGTCCAGTCATAATAATATCTATTAGGTATAATGTAATGAATCAAAATATTATCTTGAAATTTAAACATTTTATATGTTAATATCTTTCCTATACGTATAAGGCATATATTAATAACCCCTCTATCTATACAATATATGTCTAATACGTATAAGAAAGTCCAGTGCAATACACTGCAGATGTTTTGTTGTTGTAATAAGGATAAAAATAATAATATATTTTAAGCATGATTAATTCGTTGTAATAAGGATAAAATAATAATATATTTTGAGCATGATTAACCATAAAATGAGTGACTAATTCATATAAGTACATGCAGGTTATTCCTGTAAAATTCTTAGAACAACTAAAAATAATATTTAATAAATATTATTTATAATAAAATTTCTGCAATTACAGTATTTCGCACATCTGTGCTAGACTGGTGGACTATATTAAAATATGATCAAATGTTTTCTATTTTTAAATACGTGTGCTTGAAATTGATTAATAGAAACACATTTTGTTTGGTTTCAACAGACGGCAAATTGCTATATGCATAATTACTCTATTTAGCTGCTTTCGCCGTATAAAACATTAACTGCTACTTTTTATAATTAACTCCATGCATATTAAGCACTACTATCTCAAAACGACCTCAAATAAGTTAGAAGTTCGCATACATTTACTATAGAGCTTATTAGGTTTTCATTTTAAAATAAAATAGTAGGCTGAGCAGTAATATAAATAATCTTTACGAATTGTATTTTTGAGATATAATTTTAAAAAAATCAATTTATTTAAAATGCAACTTAAAATTTTATTTATTTTTTGCTATTAAATGTGTATATACTATTTGTTATGCAAATTGAAGGTTGGCTATAACATTTTAGCAATACATGGCTACAGAAGTGTGTTTTTATTATGTTTGTGTTTATTTTGTACAACTGAGGAAATATTGCCTACGTGCTGCAAGTCACAGATTGCAATTGTTACGCAGAAATTTGCGGTTATCTGTTCCAGAGACAATATTACAAATAGAAAACTTGAACCATTTGGAATGTGTGACTAAATATTATATGACAATATCAATTCATTTTATGTTGCATTTATGGTTGGATAGTTTGCTTTTTTATTGGCGTTTTCTTTAGAATCTATAAATATTTATTATAGTCAGCATAAATTAGGTGTTTTTATTATTTATAAATTCGTATAATTGTTTATATATTTAGTTGTTTATAGTAGTTTGATTCAACAGTTTAAGTAAATATTAATTAATTTTCTTTAACAAATTATTATCATGTTCTTAAGTTATTAATACACATCCGAAAATTAATGTATGTATATGTAAGTTCAACGGCCTATGGAAAGAATGTTTTTAATAGTTCCTGGATGAAATTCTGTTGCGTAAAACCGAATCAAACGCCCATCTTATTATTTCGTGTTTGACCTTTGTGAATTGTATTTTTAGTTTGTTCTTTTTTTTTATTTGTCAATATAAATCTAGTGTGTTGTTTGTAGGTGTGAATGTAAAATGTCGGGTTCGGTATTTTTAGATTCCGCTAGGCTTTACTTTACCCCAGAGCCCGAATGTTAGTTTCGCCGAATACCTCTCAACTATTTCTGATATTCCTGGCGCATTGTGCGATTTTTCCCGCCATTCTTTTGCCCGTCGTCACGGTCAGTGTTAGAACTGATACGTACTTGCGCCGATTTCCCATTGGTCCCATTTAACATTTAACCTTACTTTCATTGAATAAGCTTCCGCACTCATATTCATTATGAAATGGTGTCACACAAAAGCATAACAAAAAATGTCTACTTCATATAAAACAATTTATTTTATTTACATTAATATATTTCTATATTCATTATTTTTAATTAAGATATATTCAGTAAATATTTTTCAATGACAGAGTTTTTTATATATATTTGTTTTAGTTCGCGTTTCTTTACATAGGATGGTTAGGAGTGAAATCTGGTTAAATGTGTTTAATTTAAATTCGAGTACGCGAGTATATAGATGCTTTAATGACGTCATTGATTCTGTGTTAAAATATTATATATGTAGGTACATTAAAAAAAACCTTCATATATAATGCATATGCATTGATCGAAGTGAAGGTTATTTTTACTGGAAATATCGCTTTTCATTTCAGTAATTTAACACAGACATTAAAGTTTCAGGGTGACATTTCTGTGTATAAAATTTTCGAATATTGATTGAGAAACAGTGTAATGGAAATATACTACCGAAGTATAAACACATAAGAGACCTTTATTTAATTGTTTTATGTTATCCACCAATTACAAACGAATATTATTTCAGTAACCAACATATATTTTTAGGCTTCTACAAATATTAGAACTTTCATAAATACGAGATATTGATTTTCATTTTCAATTCCACATTTAATTTAAATTACGGATGTACTGAATTTGCCAAATGTAATAACGTTTAAAATTCTAAAATGGATTTTGACATCTTTTCTGAAAAGCCATCGACGCAACTGTTAAGTATATTAAATGCTGGGTATGGAGGATGAGACAGAAATAAGATTATATAATTATATTAAATTGGAATTAATTATAATAGGGTGGGCCACTTGTTGGTTTCTTTTTAAAGTGTTTGTTATTTCGACAGGGAAACACTGACGCGCTTGACATTGATAGATATGTAGTGCCAAATCTTACAGCGGAGGTTTGACACTTCATATCTATCAATGTCAAGAACGTCCGTGTTGCAAACTGTCGAAATGACACGCATTTCCAAAAGAAACCAACAGATGGTATATAGGTATATATAAAAAAAATAGTGGTAAAGTGGCTTGTCTTGCTACATAGCTCCTTAATTGGTTATTTAATGCTAGAAATTTAACATTTTATGTACCTCTTACTAAAGTAATTAAATGTTGAATACGGTCGTTAATGCACCATAAATTCGGAGTACGTCGCTGCATAAGTTAGTGATCAAGTACACGTTGACCGCGACTCTCAAATAGCGGCGTCATAAAAATAGCCAAAAGCGTCGAGTCCTACATATGTGTGTAGTGATACATACAATTTCCCACCGGTACGTAATATAGAGTAGAAAAGTGGGGCACGAAGTGCTCGGTTTTTTCGCGAGTGTCTTCTGGTGGATATGAATGTATGTATGTACAAGGTCCGATTGCCGACGCCAGGATAATTCGTTGTCGCTTTCGGTAGCGTTTCTTCGCCGGTCCGACGTTCAAGCGCAACGAGTATTTGCACGTTCAGTACGTGATTAGTGATTGTCGGGCTTGGACACTACACCCAGTGTGGGAGAATGTTAGATACCATCAAAGATATTTGGGATTGCACATTTGCACAGGCCACTAAACAAACTACAGATCTTTATCAAGGTACAGCGCGATCTATGCGTTCGATGTTACCTGTTTTTTGTTGTTGTTTTTCCCCATAAATACTTAAACTAACTAACCGTACTCTATAAGCTTTCATCTGATACATGACGCATATCC
>JADQWA010000077.1:46642-71546 GCA_018344505.1 Nebria ingens riversi | reverse complement strand
TATATATATATATATAGTATTTTAATAACTACAGTTGGAAACATTGGTTATTTCTCATAATTGGGCACATCAAATCTATTTAATATTTGCTTCAGTTGGCAGTATTGATTCAAGGTTATTTTTAAACAGATGTCAGTATTGAAATTATATTTATTCTTTTTGTTACATTGGTAGCAGTGTTGATTACTAAATAATTTTAATAAAGTTGTCAACGTTGTAGTTTTGGTTTATATTCTACAGTTGCCACACATGCTTAATATATATTTTTAATTGTTAGTAACATTGTTTTAACCTACAAAATTTAAATTAACGTCATTTAAATGATTATGATTTGTTTTGCAAATTTTGATTAAATGCAACTTTTAATACGTTTAACAATTTCATTTATTAATTTTCGTTAGTTTTAAGTGGAAAATAAAACATGTTGAATATTGTAAAAGAATTAAATGGTTTATCGGATAAAATAGTATATTGGGATAAAACGATTAGGGAAGGGTTGGATGTTGATTATACCATTCTTTTACCGTTACACATTGCTCAATTTTTATTAAATATATTAGAGGATACTATTGAATATGAGGACCCAGAAAATACTAAGGTTAGGGTATGAATTTATCTAAATTAGATTTTTTAACTAATAAGTCAGTGTAATTGTTGATTAAATTATAATTGGTATTTGTTTTTATATAACAACGGTTTTATTTATGTAAAACCCAAGTTTTTCTTGAGTTGGAAACATTGCTCAATGTTACAAACTTAAAGAACATAATTCCTATAGATATAATAATATTTTTATATAATAAATAATTTTAGGTAAAACTTTTTGGTAAATGGTATAGAATACCTCGTCTTCAAGTTGCTTATGGAGACGAGGGTACCAGTTACCGTTTCTCTGGAATTACAACGACAGCAAAACCCTGGATTCCAGAATTAGAAGCTGTTCGGGACCATATATATAATGTCACTGGACATTATTTTAATTTTGTGTTAATTAATCGGTAAGTTATATATTTAATTGTAACTTATATTAAACTAAACTATTGAAAATAAAAATTGTGGTACTAGATTAGTTTATAAAACAAACACCAGGGCGGCGTATTAACTAGTACTCTTTACTTAGACATATAATAGTTTTAAAAAGATTAATTTTTAAAGATATTCGAATGGTTTAGACCATATGGGTCAACATCGAGATAACGAACCCGATTTGGACCCTTCGGCTCCAATCGCGTCGTTATCTCTAGGTCAAAATAGACCTTTTGTTTTCAAACATAAAGATACGCGAAAACGGGGTTCGGATAAACGAAATGTACCTGCGGGTAACTAAACAATTACGATATTTGTTTAGTCGAAATGAAAACGTATTGTTTTTAATTTAGTTAAAATTATGTTGGAAAATGGAAGTTTACTCATGATGAACCCCCCTACAAATAAAATTTGGTACCATGGTCTCCCACAGAAAAAATCAGCAAATGGAATTAGAATTAATTTAACGTTTCGTTGTATTAAAATAAATAAATAATGTGATAATTTTTTGTATTTTTGTATTAATAACTTCATTATTAGATAATAAAATGTATTATTATTTGTATATGTTTTGCTATTGTTTTTATAAAAACCAAAAATATATTAATATTAGAAGTGAATTACTTCAAAATTGATTTTTGATTAAATTTTGAATTAAAAAAAAAACAGTGTGTCCAACTGTGTAAGATGAAATGAAATATATATAATATATTTTATTAAATTAAAATCAGGAACTTTCTACTATTATAACAAATATTAAAATATAATTTTACTAAACTTATAAATATATTCAGCTATTAAAACAATTTTATTTTTAAGTTGGCAACATCAGTTTGCCGCGTTCATGCGTGCATCTTGTGTGATAGTTTGGTTATATTTATAATTAATTTTTACCCTAAAACAAACAATTTAAAAACAGAAAAATGGTGAAACTAACACCAGATCTAATCCAGAATTCCATGCAATATATCAACCCAGTTAAAGATCGCGAACTAGACTTACGGGGTACTGAAAACTGGGTAAGGATTTTGTGGTTATAATTTATTCACACGTTTATTTTTGTATTCAGGATATAAAATACCTGAAATTGAGAATCTAGGAGCAACATTGGATCAGTTCGACACGATAGACTTCTCAGATAATGATATTCGGAAGCTGGATGGTTTTCCGTATTTGAAACGATTGAAATGTCTTCTGTTGAACAACAACCGAATTGTGTATGTACTTTCATCATTTACTTAATTTTAATTGTAGCTCAGTGATATTCAAGTGTATTTTAGTGTCTAAGTGCATTTTAGTTATTTTTAAATGTGGTCTATACGCGTTTTAGCATATGTGTTGTATGCAAATTTTAAGTGATTTTGTTGGCAACATGGGCAAACAGTTATGGCTTGTGCCTAAATTAATAATTCCGCAATGTTTGTTTCGAATCTAATATATAATGAAGTTGTAACGTTTACAACTGTATTTATTAAGATTATTTAAAATTTATTTATAGACGTATTGGAGAGCATTTAACCGAACATATTCCAAATTTGGAAAGTTTAATTCTAACAGGTAACCACCTGGAGGAATTAACAGATATTGATTGCTTAGCGACGTTAGAGAAACTAACGACGTTAAGCCTAATGCAAAATCCAATCACCGCAAAGCAACACTACCGTTTGTATATTATATACAAAATACCACAATTGCGTTTATTGGATTTTCGTAAGATCAAAATGCGCGAGAAAGACGAAGCGAAAGCGTTGTTTAAGAGTAAAAAAGGCAAAGAAATACAGAAGGAATTAGCGAAAAAAGCCAAAACGTTCGTGCCTGGCGCCAATCTGAATGAAGTGCTCAGCAAAAAGGGCCCTAGTGATCTTGAATTGAAAAAGATTCGAGAAGCTATCGCGAATGCCAGTTCTTTGGAAGAGGTTGAGCGGTTACAGATGCAACTTCAAGCTGGTCATATACCCGGACAGGAACCGGAAGTGGCACCACAAAATGGCGCAGATGGTTAGTTATTTATATTTAATGTTTAAGATAGTAAATGAATAATCAATTTAGAGTTTTATTTAAATTATATAATTAATTTTATTTGGTTTAGCTGTTTTTTCAGAGCTAATGGAAACAGAAAATGGCGTTTAAGTTTGGTTAGATTTACCCGAAAAGGTAAGTTTAATTAAGGATAACAATGGTTATTACACATGTAAATTTGGTTTAATTTTGTATTTTATTTGTATATTAAACTGATAAGAACTAAATGTTACTACACAAATAAACCCATTTAATTATAAGAAATAATAAATAATTGTGAACAGTATTCGTATATTCATGTTTTTAATATACCAAGGTTGAGAAGCGAAATTACGGTTCAGTATATAGTAAAAATTAACTAAATTTAACAACAATAAAATAACCAGGAAGCAATTTTTACTATATACGTTTTTTAATTTGAATAATTCTATAAATGTTTAATCAAGTTTATTTTTCAGCTTTTCAATCACAATTTACATTTGTCAATTTGTAGTTTACAGTTATGTTATAACAATAAAATCTACTAGAAATAATTTTAATCATTATTTATCATAATTCAGCAATTTATTTTTATTAATTATCCAAGTATACATTTAATATTATTTGTCATCGATATTATATTTATTTTCCTTGTCCGGAAATTATCTTTTGAATTCAATTTTAAAAACGTTTCACACACAAAAATAATTTAATTATGTCATAAGTTAAAATGTTAATAATCGCGTGGGGCGTATACAATTTGGTAAATCAACGGGTGGCAAATCAATTGGCTTGTACAAGGGCGATAATACGGATTAATATGTAAACAATAATTGATAATTTCTTGAATTAACGAATTATATATGCTAAAGTCGATATGTTTGATTATTCCTCGAGATATTGACAACACTACATTTGATATCTGTAATAAATATATTTGTTTATATATGAAATTATTACGCAGAATACCAAATCAACAAAAAGTGAAATAACTACTGGAATTTAAAATTAAATTTTGTACACAATTTAACAAAATTCAATTTTGATATTGTGTAGAGACTTACATTTCCTTCAAACATCCTTTCTAAGGCGCACAGTTCATATAAAATGCATCCTAACGCCCAAATATCAGATTTATAATTATAAGGTTGTCCATCGCAAATTTCAGGCGCTAAATAATTTGGTGTACCTATAACAGTATTTGTTTGTCCATTTCTACAACAAATAGATAATATAAATATATAAATAAATCATTTAACGAATTGATATTGTTGTAATTTATTACAAAGAATATTATCATATGTTTTGTAACACATATACGCAGTTGTCTATTTATTAAACCTAGTATAGATATTTTTAAAAAATCATTTAAATAACTTTTTTGCACAACCTTAACTTACGTTTCTAGTAATTTCGAAATGCCAAAATCAGCGATTTTAATCACGTCATACTTAAGGCCTGTAATCAAAATATTTTCACATTTTAAATCTCTATGAATAATATTTTTGGAATGAATATGATTTAAACCAAGTAGGATTTGACTATATATATTTAAAACTGTTTTTTGAGATATGTTTCGCCTTTGTCGCCGTTTTAAAATATATTCATATAAATTTCCTTTCGTTGCATACTCCATAACGATGCAAAAGAAGTGTTTTGAAATAAAATGTTTGTGGTATTCGATAATGTTTGGGTGTTTCAATGTTTGTAAGATTTTTATTTCGTTATTAGCTACCTGAAAAGTTATTTTGTATTTGCATCATTCTGAAGATACTAAGTAAGGATTAATACTTACTTGGATTGCTGCTTTACTTAAATGTCCATTTATTTCTTTTAATACAATTTTATTCTCATGTTTCCTTCTACCACACAAATACACTGTTCTGTAAAACAAGTTATCTAGTATTATTTAGCACTTAAAACAATGCGTTACACTAATTAATTGTTATACATATTTATATATTAAGAATATAAATGTTTTAGGCATATTTACCCAAATGTACCAGTCCCAAGCACTTTTAACTTGAAATACCCATCCATTTTACTGTTTCCACATTTTATTACTAAATATTTTAGTTTTAAACATAGTTTAAACAAGTCATAAAATAATTAATATATTTATTAGCAACTTGTCAATACACTAATACAAATATTTAACAGTTGAAATAAAATTAGACAACAAACATATTTCATATTATCTCATATATTTAAAAGATTTATTTTTGACTAAATGTGCAATGTTATTCATTGTTCTAAGTGATTATACTTGCTGAATGGATTTCTTTGATTAAATCAATTTTATTATAAATTATTTATTTATGCATACATTTTTCTAACATTATTTATTAAATTATTCCATATTTTTAATAAATATAAACGAATCAAAATGCCATAATAGCAATAATGATTTTTATATTTTACAAAAAAATGTTTATAAACGAAAAAACATTTACTATTAATTATTTTTATTAACTATTTTCGACTTTGCTAAAATATTTGATTTAATATAAAAACACATACATATTCCCCTTAAAAAGTACTTTCTACTGTTTTTATATATTTCTGCACAAACTGAGATCTATAAAGGCACATTAAAGGTATTTTTGTATCGAGGGCTCTAACAATTACATTTATAGTTATGCTAAATTATTTTTTTATTGAGATGAGATGTTTTATAGAAAATTCCTAACGAGAGAAATGTATGTACTTGTATTTTATTGCGAAATAATTACTCTTTACGATGACCTAAAGAATTTATAATGCAAATTAAAAAATATCATTACCATTTGGAGTAATTATTATGCATTATTATCTACCAAAAACATGCATATACTTATAATTCAACTAATAACAATAGGTGTATTAGTTTAACATAACTAAGGTCTAAATGGAGAAAAATTAAATACAAACCAAATTTAGAAATTGATAATACGTATTTAAATCAATCACTTCGTTTTTATTAAATAAGTTGATTGATTATTATTCTTTGATGTTTATATACTAACATTCTTTAGCAAACGAATAAATGATTAGAAAACCATTGTTTTCTTGTAAAAATTTACAAATAAAATACACATATAATTAAACTTTGATTTGCGATTTAAATTAGAATAGAATGCAGGTATATAAGAGACAGTGCAATGCATTTACAATTCTAACTTACTAGTTCTAAGAAATATATATAAAATAATAAACATTCGAATTTTTAATCTGATTGTTTAAATAAATCATTTTATAGACTTTAAGATGGAACAAACTTGTGATTCCTTAGAAATAAATAGTAAGTTTGCACCTAAACATACTAACAGTCAATTATTCGCTCGGAGCGCTACAGATTTTAAAAGCAAATTTAAACTGTATAACATTGTTTTGTAGTGTTAAACTCAAAAAATTGGACTGTGTTTACGCCTATAACAACCATTTTGGTAACTATATTGTATGTTGTGACTGTGAAAATTATTGGGCCAAATTTTATAAAAAGTCGTCCAGCAATTGGCAACACACCCGAAATGATATTAAAAAATATTCAACTAGGAATCAATTCATATGTTTTTTATAACGTAAGTTATAGCCAATTATTTCTAAATTTAATATAATTTATAGTTAAGAAAAAACAAACGTTTAATTTATTTCAGATGCGAAATAATTTTTTGATTGATTAATCAATCATGAATCGTCTTCAGGGTAACTGGAGCGGGAGGTTATACTTTTTCAAGATTGTTAGAACTCTTCGTAGAGAAAATACCTGTTTGATTATTTATTAAATTTTATTACAAAAAAATGTGTTAAATTTATTAAAACAGAGTCGCCTTTCTAGTAAACCCCGGTTACCCTGAAAATAATTGATTAATCAATCGAAACCGGTCGGAATATTAATCGCATTTGGAAAAAGACGTTTTTTTTTTTTCATCTTTTTTACTTATAAACCTACCATACCTGAGTTGGCGATTTTAATAATAAATATAATTGTGTATGTTCTAGTTAATATTGTATAGTTGGATTAAAATAAATTATGCGCTTAATGGATCCACAGAAAACATATCTATGAAATCGTTTGATGTAAGTAAATTAAAAAAAATCAAACACAACACTATGAATTTGGGTATTTAGTAGTAAACATGATCAATCTTTAGATTTTCGTAATATAAAACTACATTGGATAATTAATATTTTATTTTCAGATGGCCCAAATATTTTGGTTTTACTTCATTGGAAAAGCCTTGGAATTGTTTGAAACAGTAAGTTTTCACTTTTAAAAACTTCTCAATCTTCTAAAATAAATTCCTAACAATTGAAAACACAAAAATCGTTTCTGAAAATATTTATTTTAAATTAAACATTATGATTAGCAATCTATAAAATTTTAAAAATTAATAATAAGCTGTAGAAAACTACAGAATAGATTTATGGTCTTATTCTATATCTGATATAGATATTCTAAAGCACTTACAAAATTGTATGTTCCTTTCAATGTCATAGAGCTTATAAGCGTTTTTTTTACATGTATTTATAGAATTTCTATATGAGGTACAGAATATCACATATACTATAAATTGTATATTTAAAAATGTTTTATTTTTTAGGTGATTTACGTTTTAGATAAGAAGACCAACAAAACGACGAATCCCCATGTTCTATTTCATATTTTGTCGTTCAGTTTCGTTTGGTTAACTTTGATATTTGAATCAAATACAATATCATTTGTATTTGCGTTACTAAACACATTCATACAATTGGCTTCGTGTACAGAATACTTGTTTGGCTCGCACATGTCTTCAAACTACTTCTACGTACTTCCAGAAGTAAAATGAATAATTATGGTTCGTCACTGAAGTGAATTTTTAATGAATTTATTTTAATTTCAGATAAAATTTATATCTATGATTTTTCAAACGTATGTCTTAGTATTTTTAAATAATACATTGCCAAAAGTGATCGTTTTAGGAGCACTAGTCATGTTTACAATTGTCTTTATTGCATTCTACATAGATCCAGAAAATGAAAAGAAAAAGGTAAATATTATTAATATAGATTTTTATATATTTGATTCATAGTTGTGTTTGAATAGTTTAATTTTATAATACACCAATCAACGACTTAATTATAAATAATTTTTATATTCAAACTTTGTTTAGAAATAATCAAGTATATAAATATTAACATTTCTTTCAGGAATTTGAAAAGAAACACAAGAACATAAATCAGATAACGCTTGAACAGATCGTAAAAGCTAATATGGCAACTTAATCGAATCATTTAAATACTATACGATTTCAATTTGACAAATAACGTTAACTATTTATAATCTATACTTCACATCTTCAGAATTATATGCTTTAAAATTGAATTTAAATCAAGTTTATTTAAAGTTGAATTTTATTAATAGGATTAACTATAATATTCACAAATTAATGGTGCTATTTTATTGAAAGCAGTAATTCTGTAAGGAAACCTGTAAGTATTTTAAGACACTTAAACTATTTTAATAACTGAAGCACTAAAGGATTTTTAATAATTTACAAGTAATCTTACAGAATTACACATATGCTCAGAATTATACCATGAATTTATTTATATTATAGCCTAATGCAATTTGGGTCAATTTTAAGTATTTATTTTGTGAGACTAAATATTCATCAATCTGTAGCTAATTTACATATGGAGTTTTATAGTTACAAATTTAAAATTAACGCAATTCTGTACAATTATAAACATAGTTGTAGATGCTATCGTTACAGGTATACATCAGATAGCTATAAGGTTAACAACAAACTTAATATTAATTTTTCCAGTTACAGTTTTATGAATTGGATTATATTAATGATTTAAATAATTGCTATATTTATAAGGTTAGTGTTTTCAAATAAATATTTTAGATATATATATATATATATATATATATATATATATATATATATATATATATATATATATATATATATATAAATAAATTTACATTTGGTAGAAATTGCTGATTTATTAATAAAACATTGACAATTTACGAGTATACGACAATTATGAATTTTTAATATATTTGCTATTTAATAACAAATGCGAATAAAATTACTATATAGTTGTATAGGTTTTTATTCCATTTAATAACAGTAGGTTCTCTTTTGTGATAATACAAAATGATTAAAAATGTTTATTTATTTATTTAAATTTTATTTCTGTAGTGACTAGTCCTAAGCAGTTAAATTTGATTTTTTATATACATCAATCAATAAATGTAAAAAACTATAATAAGGAAATTTTGCGTTTTTTGAGTCTTGAAAATTAAATATGTAAACATTTTAGTTACTAATGGATAATAAGAACGTCAAATAAATAAAAAAATAGTTTACGAATATATTTAAATTCAACTATATAAATTTAATTAATTGACCAAAACTTGTAAATAAGAATTATAATATTCTATAACTATATAATTATATTAAAGCTATAAGTAAATAAGAGCGCTGAATAAATAATTCAAATAATTGACTACATTTCCAAGAATGTTGCCTTATTCTTATTTATAAATCAATAGAATTGATTAAACAAACCAAATTAACAAATATAAAACTAACACCTAACCCCTGACAATTACAACACTTATAACGTAGATATGAAAGACATACAAATGTTTTTCATGGAAATACAATCAAAAACAAATAATTTATTAAAATCCATGCGTGTCTCTTCGCCTCAGTCTTATAAATGATGGTTATATGTAAAACCACAGTTTATCTGTAGTAAAAAAATAGTATTTCAAAAGTTAATTTTTTTTAAATTATTACATGCAACAAACCATTAGAGAGTGGAGATTACTTTATTTTTGTTCTTTCAATGTTTATATATTATTTATATTGTAAATCAAATTTGCGCCTGACTGAGACAACCGATTACAGCATTTCCTAAAGTAAATCAGAATAGCTCAAGTATGATTTTATGTTTCTATTCATATTTCTGAATCATCTATAACGACATGAATGCATTGTTGTTCGAATAAATATTAGTTATAAACAATAATTATAATAATTGTTAGTAACTACAGTAATAATAGTTTCGATAACCAAACGAAAAGATAAAAATATGTTCCTATCATAAAAAATTTGTGATCGAATATATATATATATATAATATATATATATATATATATATATATATATATATATATATATATATATATATATATATATATATATATATATATATATATATATATATATATATATATATATATATATATATATATATATATATATATATATATATATATATATATATATATATATATATATATATATATATATATATATATATATATATATATATATATATATATATATATATATATATATATATATGTATATATATATATATATATATATATATATATATATATTTTAATTTTTTTTTCAATTTAGTTAAAATTGATTAGATTATATACATTTTTTAAAACCAGAAACGGTAATTTTGTATTAATAATAAAGCGACTCTGAGAATGATAAATATTTAAACTCTTCATATAAACATCCGGTGAGGTACAAACGCATTATACAAATATCACAATTATTTTTTTTGAAAGAATCTTAAGAAAAACCCAAGAAAATAGTCACACAATTAAATGTTATTTAACTTATACTGTCTTGTTCTTAGAACATAGACTTATAAACTGCTTATAGTAAATTCATTCATATTTTTACAATTAATAAAACAATGTTTATTTATTTATATCAACAATAATTTAATAATCAACGGATGCTGATGATAACCAAGATTTGTAGCTATTTGTTTGGGGTGGTTATATTACTTGTGTCGTCACGCAACAATGACGATATTTTAATAGCAAATAATTTATAGGCGATAAATAGGCTTATATTCCAGGTAATGGCAGTAGATATTGTGATAATTAAAAAAGATTAATTTTTATTTATTTCTCTTCTGTAGTGAATAGATGGAAATATAATAAATCGATAAAAACTAATTTTTGTTTTTGTAAAACTAGTAATAAAATAAACATTATCAGCAAAGACAAAAAATAAATTTCAAAAACTGTAACTATATAAATAACAAGGACAGATAAGTAGGAAATGAAATAATGTATGTGTATTGTTGAACATAACATAACTATATCCCGTAACACTCTTTCAGTTGTAGTCGTACTCCGAACGGAGTATAAATGTTACTATTTTCATATTAGATAATATAATATTATAAATTATTACTTTATAATACTTTTATATATATATATTTGAGTTTTTGATTCGTGTCTAGTACAAAATATATTTTTACAATGGTACTTAAAGAATATTTACTAGGAGAGACTGTTGGTAAGTTACTTTTTTATTTGTTATTCATTCAATAATTAAAGCTTTTATTAGATTTAAAATTGTATAAGAAAATTACCTCTTTTTCTCTCTATAAAGCAAAGGAATGGATAAAAAAGATTGCAACTAGAATTATAATCTGTTAATAATAATAGTTTTAGTTTTAAAACTTCCAAAAATAATTTGCCATGTTGCTACCATAATTAAATACGTAAATTGTTCTTATAATTTTATCGAGAGAAATGTATGTCAGGCAAATTGGCAAATGCACATAAATATTTCTCTCGGTGTAATATTCATATTTAAATTAGTAATTTTATTTAAAATTAGTGAAAATTTGAATAATAAAAACTTGTACTTTTTTGAATAGAAAAACTAAAGTAATATATTTTAAATATATACCTTGAATATTTGATGTTTGACCTAACGTGAAGGATACATCGTAATTAATTATATTTGTATGCCCTACTATAATTTAATTATTACTAATTATAAATGTTTTTTTTTAATAGATCATAGAATGGATAACTGGTTCCTTATGTCCAGTGCGAATTATAGTATAGTCATTGGTTTTATTTATTTAATTTGTGTCAAAATAATTGGGCCTAAATTTATGCAAAATCGAAAACCGTACAAATTTCAAAAGACAATCATTTGGTATAACGCATATCAAGTCCTCGCAAGTGCGTACATTTTTTACGAGGTAAGAATAATCTCTTAGATAATACCTGCCCTCATTATTTAAATAAGTGAGGCGATACCATGAAAAAAAAAATCGAAATACTAATATATGCTAAATATATTTTAAAATAGTTTATTAATCTAAGTGTTATTGTTAAAAATCGTATAGATTTAAAGATATGAGTTTGTAAAGTGACGTTTTCATAGCTCTACGGATGACGTCATAAAGAGAGTCTATCTAGTGGTGACAACTGGTGGCACTTTCTTACAAGTGTTGGTAATATTTTAACCAGTGACAGTCTATTCTGTTCTAACTGCTATTTAGTCACGTTGAGCAAAATATTACTACGCTATTATTGGTTGGGTGGGGGTAGATTAAAATTCTCTTTCTGTCGTCACCAGGATGGTAGAAAACATTTAGATACTGGAAGTGTCACTATTAATGTTGTAGAAAATTAATTAATGCATTTGATTCGATGACATATTTTAAGAAAGTTATAAATAATTAAATATAATTTTTAATATTATAGTTCGCAGCAAATGGATGGTTCTCGCATTACAATTGGGCAGGCCAATCAATTGATTACTCCGATAGTCCAAGTGCGACGAGAGTAAGTTACACTATTCCAAGTCTATTTAGACAATTTGGGGACATAAATATACAAATATTATTAGATATTTAAAAGTAACACTGTTTTTCGCAACTAAATATATTATTTTGTTATAGATGCTAATGGCTTCTTATTTGTATCATTTATCAAGATTCACCGAATTATTTGATACTGTAAGTAAATTATTTTTTACCTTGTCCCATACGCATTAAATGTAAAGAAATTATAAATGTAGAGACATAATAAATAAATAATCTGTTTTTGCAGTTTTTCTTCATCGCTCGGAGGAAATACAATCAAGTATCGCTACTACACGTATCCCATCATGCGGTGATGCCATTGCTTTCATATATTGGCGCCAAATATGGAGCTGGCGGCAGTGGAACATTCCCTAGTTTCGCAAATTCTTTTATTCATATTATTATGTATACATATTACATGTTCGCAGCCATGGGGCCGCAATACCAAAAATATCTAACATGGAAAAAGTACATAACAGTCTTACAACTGGTATGTATTATTTACTCAATAATTCATTTAACTTATTACAGTTTCTAGAAGACATCCACCAACAGATAAGCTTCGAAAGTTTTAGTACATTCTCTATTCGCATACACTTCTAAACATGTTTGTTAATTTAAAATATGTTTTAGATTCAATTTGTGGCGTGTTTCATGCATAGTCTATCCGCATTACTGATAAAAGACACTAATGTACCAAGAATTTGTAACTTTACTTATATCGGAGCCAGTGTCTATTTCTTCATAGTATTTTATTTATTCTTCAAATCGTCGTACAAATCAAAACATGTAAGTATATTTTATTTTAAAAACGTTCAAAATAATCTAATTTTATTCTAAATATATTATATTTTATAATGCTTCAAGTACAAATTAGGATCAAATATGTATGCGCCCTTCTAGAAAAGTTCGTTAAACCGTCAATTGTCTAATAGTCCGTCAAGGATCAAAAGCGAATTTTATGTTTAAAGAACTGTTAAACAATTGATGGTTTATTGACGAGTCGTTCTGCAATCGGGCATTAATTTCATATAAACAAATAGCTATAGTACAAATAAAAGCACTAGAAATAGAGTTTTGCAAAAATATCTCAATAAATACTCAATTATATTACTAACAATAATTTAAGATTTAAGAAAGTTGTACTAAATATATAAAACACAAATAGACGTATATATTTTTAATAACTTTTGATAAAAAAAACGAATAAAATATAGACAACTACATAGGCTGATAAATTTTATTAAAACTATAAAACAAATAGTAAAAATAATAATCTATATATTATTTTATAGTTGTCTGTATTATAATTTGTATAACCTGTATAATAAATTGTATAACTTAAAAGTTATATTAATGAATCATCTAGTTTTTTGCATGAATTATAAAGTAAAAGTAGTTTGTTTACAAATTAGACTCGTAAACAAATGTGTTATTTATCAACAAATTTTTAATTGCAATTTTGGAACCTATAATAAACACGTTAGAAAAAATTAGTTTTATTTTAATACAAAGTAAACAGCTTAATTATTTAATTGGTGTTTGCATATTTAATGTAGCTATTCTATATCCTGGTAAACAAAAGGTGGTAATTTGATGGGATGATAATCAGTTTAATTTGTGTATACAATTTAAAAATTGCAATTTATTGAAAAGTATGAAACAAAATGTTAAATTTGACTACAAACATTTGTTAAATCTTAATAACTCGAGGTGCGCCCGGGCATGCACCCGAAAGTATGTTTTTTTTCGGTAATTTATTTGAGCAAAATTCCATTATTAATATTCAATATTAGCAGAGAAATTTAGAATATTACATCATGTAATAATAAACTTCTCATACACGAATGTGGAAATAATCGATAAATGAAAACAGCTGCTTGTTGTTTATACAGCAGCTTTCATGCGTTAGTTCTCATTTTGTCCACCAGAGCTTGAATCATGAATTGATAACTTAAATATAATCACAACAACCAAAATATTAATGGTTAAAATAACAAAACGTACTTATATATTTGTTCTTAAATAGTTAATAACTCATAGAATATATTAATTTTTAGGCAACATTGAATCGAATACAAAATAATGTCAACAATTGCGAACCTGAGAGTAATACTATACATTGCACTAGTAAAGTTAAGTAAGTTGCTTACATCGAAGTTACGCATGCTATAATTATTTTATAATTTATGACTAGTTGCATCAACAAGAATAAACGTTTATTGAAGACTCAATAATTATTTATTTGTTTTAAATTGCGCAAAATTTAATATGTGCTTAGTAAATATTAATTTAATTGTTTTATGTTTTTATTGAAACGAAATAAAGTCCGATTAAAATGTATTCATGTTTGAAATAATAATTAAAATCGTATGGTAATATAATAAAACAATGTGTTTCTTAGTTATAAGTATTTCTTGATCCCATGCAAGTTTTAAATATAAAATAACACAAAAATTAAATCTTTATTAAATTAAAAAAAAAAACCGGATATCCCAAAACGAATTTACATTACTAAAAGTCACTCCAATTTTGTAAAGTGACATTTTATATATTTATTTAAATCATTTGTATTCCAACTTTAAATTAATAATATATGCAAAGGCAATAATTCTTTTGTTCGATATGAAAGATTAAATTAATTAAAAAAGTCAACATTTAAGCAGTAGCAAGGTAATTTGATTACAATGAACATTTTTTGCAATAAACTCAATAATGTATAGTAACGTGTCTTTTTTTTGCATTGGTTTGAAGAACAAATATATTAAATTATTTTCTTGCTAATTAAAACTATCTAGGTATTGTTATACAACATTATTTAAATTATGTTTCCGCGTTTTGTGGCCTGTCACCCACACAGAAAATACTTATACAATTAATATTAAATGATACTTTTTAATCAACCATTGAATTGTTCTAATTATTTACATTATAGATATTTATAACTATCAATTAGACGAATGACATACATATAATTTTGATAATTTTCTAATATATTTTACTATTTTTAACATAAAGTATTGAAGGCGGCAGTGTTTACAGCTCCACTTATTAGTATAAAATTAATAAAACTTTTGGAATATGTTTTATTTATTGAATATGTGAAAATTTGAAAATGGGTCGTCTGCCACCCCATTTATAGATGTATATAATTCTAAATTCTCTTTGATAATTAATTATGGAGTGCATATAAATAATAATAAAATAATACGTAAATATATTATAATATCATAATAATAAAATATAGTATGTTATTCTATTTTCAAGTAAATATATATTTTTTTATGGAGTTTAAAACAGTATAAGTGAGATTAAGTGGGGGGAAAAGACGATTCGGTTGCCTTTAGAAATAAGAGAGACATCATATCACCTTTCCATCACCAATATATATGAAAGCTTAAGTTCATGCGGATACCGAATCAGTTACTGGCGTGTTTAGATGTTGTAGAGTTGGGTGCTCTGAGACAATACATTTTATTTATGTAAACAATCGTTATTGTCTCAGTCTGTGATAGTTGTTAGGGGTTATAATTTTGTTTACAAACAATAAAGGTTAGTTCAATTTGTACTTGTTTGAATATACATATTTGTTCACTAATAAATAATAATAATAATACTAAATAATACAATTAAAAAATTCTCATATTTATCGCTAATATAAATAAATTACACTTTATTTAAAATTAAGGCTAGCACAATTCAGTAGTTTAATATATGTTTTAACTTAGCACATGCGTTACCTGTAATATGTTTATATTTCATCAAAAAAAAAAAACATTTAGAGCTATACATCTAGTCTGTTTTAATATTTGCTTATACTTCAATAATCAATCAAAATAAATACTAACTGATGAGTTTTTTTTTTATTCAATAATTCCATTAGTTAATAATAAATAGATTTTTATATTTTTAACTAAACTTCCTTATAAATGTATAACGATTTCCCTGTATTGCCTATTGCCAATTATAAATAATAATTCAAGTTGCTAGTCGAAAAAAGTATGTAAAACTTAAAGCACCTCAAGGAGGGGGGAGGGGGGGGCAAAATTAATTGTGGTTCAAATAATTTTAAAATAATGTTAGCCATAAAAAAATATTTAGAAATTTACACCATTTTTATAGTTGTGTAAAAAGTAGACTTTCGTCACAATTTACTGAAAAACGGCTCAACTAAATCAAACATCGGCCATGTGTTGGCCCTAAACTTTCTTTTACGTAGTCAGTATATTTAGATTTGATAGTATATAAATAAAAATATAAAATGTTTAAATTTCAAGAAAATATTTTCATTCATAAGACCAATTAATTTGTAAAGTTAGTTTATTGTCAGATATCCAAAGAAAACATATGTATTTTTAGATTTTAAATGTTGGATTTTATAGTAGTATAAAGAAAATATTATTATTCATTACATATTATTAAAAATCATTATAGCTGGACATTTTTTAGTTTTCAAATGAACTTTAAACCTTACAAAATATTTTCATATAATATTTTAAATAATTTATTAACCTTTGTAACGTTTTTTCACCTAAACTTATTTGTGACACTGGCAATAAATGTTAAATGTCAAAATATTTGAATATTTAAACAATTGACATGCATAGTAGATACGATTTATTATGTATAATTTTCCATACCTATGTAACTATGGCAATATAAATAAGATAATAGCAATTTTCTCGTAACTGGTAACCTTTTTGAAGAAACGTTTCAAACAAAAGTTGTTCAAATCATTAATATCTTTAACTTTAATAATATCTATTTTACTGTAAGTGCAGCCGTTTCGGGGATATGCAAAAAGTGACTTAAGTAAACATGCACTTCCGGTTTAAATATGCTTTTCAAAAATAGGAGGTTTTTCTCTCAGGCATATACAAATCTTAAGTTTAAAGTTTCATAATTTTATCTTCTACGGTGTAGGCTGTAGAGCGCATACATACTCACACACACACAGACGTCATTCCAAAAATAGTCAGGCTCGATTCAGGGAAGGTCAAAAAGTGTATTTCCGTTAACATTTCGAGAATTTTTTTTTTCGTGATTACAATACTTACTTATTACTTCGTAAAAGAAAGTAAAAATAATTCAACACATCTGAATTAGTATTTTTAGATCACTATACTTATAAACCAAAACGTTTTGTTGTACACTATTCCAATTTTCGGAAAATTATTGCGATGTCATTTTGAAAACAAAATAATGAGTCATGTCGCAATTTGATTTTAATCATTCATTTACTCCTAATAGTTTAAATTATAATTTAATAATATTGATAAACACAAAATGAGTATTAATTTATTAATTATTTGGTTTGGTTAAATTTTATATTAAAATAAAACTTTATTTTACAATTAATAGGAACGATGATTTTAACAATGTATCCAATCTGCATACGTCAATTAATTGTTTGCATAATCAATATTTAGAGATGACAAGCTCATCGAAGAGAATTTTTCGAAAAACATTTCAATTCTTTTACCAGTTTTGCAAGTCAAAGTGTTAAGATATTTTTTATTATTCCCATAAAATGCAAATAATATCATAAACATTTTATTGCAATGACTTATTCAGTGTTTACAAATTATCTATTACAAACACATTAGATTATCCTGCGTAATTATTTGACATTTTATTTTATAAAATAACTATGCAACTTTATGGTTTTTGGAAACATAAATCCTAATTATTAAATAGATATACCTACGTACATGACATCATACCTATTCCCATTATATGGGGTGGCAGAAACTCCTTTGCATTCATTCATATCTTGACAATCTTTCACCATTCAACGAAAATGTGATTTATCTGGTTTTTGTTTATAAAATTGTTTAAGAAACTAATTTAGAATATTTTATAAAATCGATTTTTAGTTACAAAAAGGCATACTTTAAAAATACAATATAAATTAAACTACATACAACTATTAGTGTAGGTAAATGAAAGTAAAAGTAATTATTCATTGCGTAAAATGTGAATTAACATAATATTAGTTTGTATAAGTAACTTTGTAAGTAACAGCGTATTTATAGCGTATACTAAAATTTATATGCGGTCATTTCCATCATCTAAATACTATAAGCATTGCTTAAGACATATATCTGTGATACAATGCGATAAATTACAATAAATAAGTTTCACCGCGGAACATATAATTTTTATCGCAGGAGCTTTTGTACTTATACAGTTTATTACTCACCGGTATTTAATTCGTGCGTTCAACGTGACGTCACGATCCCTTTGGGGTGTCTAGATCAAATTAAACACACTGGTGATATAAATTGAGAATTTTAATGCAAATTAATAATCGTTTATATTTAAAAATTGTTTTAATTACGAAATATTCGAAAAAAATATTACGAAAATTTTGTTTTATATAGAATAATATATAAATAACTCATTTGAAGAATTAAAAAACGGATTTCTCTCAGTTGTGGGACATGACATCACTATTTTACAACGATACAATCTGCACAGCTATCATTGTTGCTAAATATCGTAATTATTTTTGCTGGAATGTATATAAGTATTAAACACCTTTCTTAGCGGAGGGAAATTACATAACTTGAGTGAAAATTGTGTCAGGTTTAATAAAATTTGAAATGAAGTCCTGCAATTGCTTAGTAGTAGCTTTAAATCGTTACTGGTGTTGTTATTTATACATATTTGTTTTACAATTTGAATAATTATTTAAAGCTGTGTGAGTTGGATTGTTTGGTGAAAATTATGTGTGATTCGGATTGTTTATCAAACAGGAAACCAGTTCATATCGATTTAAGACATAATTATTTAAATTCTTTTACGAAATGATAAAATGATGTTTACATATAATGGAAGGATTGTTAATTATTCTTTTATTTATGTACTAGATACATAAGTACATTTATGAATTAAGGCTTCAGATTTCTTAAAATAGCCTAAAACTTAAAATGGCATTAAGTGAAACATCACTTCCGGCTGGTGCAATTATTGTAGTTTTTCTAAATTTAATTAAATCTTACATATTAAGTTTCATAATTTTATACGTATTCGTAACACACACAAATACACAGATATTTGCAAAAAATGCGTTTTCTGATTAAGATACGTTTAAGTTCGTATAATAAAGTAAAACATCGGCCATGTATTGGCCCTAAACTTTCTTTTACGTAGTCAGTATATTTTGATTTGATAGTATATAAATTAAAATGTTTAAATTTAAAAGAAAATATTTTCATTCATTATGTCCAGTAAAATTGTGGTAAAGTTATTGTCAGATTTCTAAAAAAACATATGTATTTTAGATTTAAAATGTTCGATTCTATAGTAATATAAAGAAAATATAATTATTCATTACACATTATTAAAAATTATTATGGCCGGACATTTATATTTATATATAATATTTTTAATTATTTACTAACCTTTGTAACGTTTTCTCACTAAACTAATTTGTAACACTAACAATAAATGTTAAATGTCAAAATATTTCAATATTTAAAACAATTGACATGCATAGTAAATGCGATTTATTATATATAATTGCCCATACCTACGTAACTATGGCAATATCAATAAGATAAGATCTTGTAACTGGTACTTTTTGAAGAAAATTTTCAAACAAAAGTTGTGCAGAATACTAATATCTTTCAATTTTATTCTAACTATATTTACTGCAAGTATAGCCGTTTCGGAGATATTGCAGAAATTGCAAAAAAATCTTGAGTAAACATGCACTTCCAGTTTGAATATGCTTTTCAAAAATAGGGGGTTTTCCTCCCAAGCATATACAAATCTTAAGTTTAAAGTTTCATAATTTTATCTTCAACAGTGTAGCTTGTAGAACGCACACAGCCACACACACACACACACACACACACAGACGCCATTCCAAAAATAGTCAGACTCGATTCAGGGAAGGTCAAAAGATGTATTTCCGTTAAAATTTCGAGAATTTTTTTTTCGTGATTACAATACTTACTTATACTTCGTAAAAGAAAGTAAAAATGAAATATTAATTCATAAAATAATCTTATAGGTTTTTAAAGCATACATTTATCGATATTTAGTTAGGAAATGTGTTAGAACTGCATACATATGTACTAGTGAAAATTAAATGATAGTGTTTGAAGCGACGGTATTTGAATAATTACGATAAAATTACCTATATCCTTGGCTCGGACATAGCTCTATCACAAGCATTGTTGCAGAAATACATAATTGCATTTCAGTGTGATACGAATAATCTATTGGCAATTAGGTGACAGTGAAATCGAACCTTGCGAAAAAACAATCAACTCATTTTACTGCTTCACGGTTTTACATCGGATTTTGTAAACGTAACCGAAACGTTCCACCAGTTTAGGCACTCATATAAACTACTACGTCACCCCTTTAATACTTTGCGTTTACAAACAATTATTCGAATACTTTTAATAAATAAATAACCTATACTTCCACATTATTATTGAAATAAAATTATCTATACACATCCGGAAGTATTAACTAATTTTGGGAACACATTTCAATTTTCTATTACAATTTTGAGAAATGTAATAATATACTAAGCACTTTGACGTACTCGTACATAGAACAACGTACACAATTGTTTAAACTTAAATATCTTTTAAATACAACAGTTTTGTCATTATACTCACATAAAAATACATTTTAATTGTTTTATATGGCAGATATTTAGACTTTCTTTTGCATTTATGATTTTTTAGAAACCTTTTCATTATATATATATACAAATTAGTAATTTAGATACACATGTTTTTTATTATTATTCATTATTTTCTGCACAAATAATTGTAATAAAAACACACGCACTCATAAACGCCTGAGGATGATCAAAGTCATAAATTGCATTCATAAGCGAATAGATAATTGTTTTTGTATAACAAATTATTTGTAAATTGAAGAAAATATAATTTTTACATATTTGACGAGAATCCTTGGCTTATTGAATAAAATTAAACAAATAATTGCATATAATATTAGCAAGAATACGACAACAAATTAAATCAAATATAATATATGGCATTTTTTTTCATAATATCTATGTTAATTCAATATAATTTTAACTGTGACACCGAATGCACTTTTATAATTCATATTTGTATTAGATACCAGTTTAGCAACATTGCTAATTATACAATTATTAACCTTGGCTACTAAGTCCATTTAATTATGCCAAAGATGTTACACCAACATGCATTATACTAGAACCAATGTTTCAGCTCTTAATTCATCGTTTAAAATAACGAATAAAATCTTGGCTTTAACGAACTTTTGAATTGTTATTTGTTAAATATTTTTAGGAATTATTTTCCTGAAAGTCGTTAAAATTTGTATCTTTTTGTTTGATTAGATTTTGTCTCTAAGTCAAACTGTTTTTGAGTGTTTAAGAACAATATTAAACAATACGTCCTGTTAGGGAATTTTTGTTAAATAAATTAATTTATTACTTGTTTGTACAAAAATCTTACATTTAATCATTCATGGCTGTGGGTTTCATTACTTTCCAATTTGGGGGATATATATGACGCCATTGCTAACAAAGATGCCTAACCCGGATACCGAAATACAATTTGAGTTTCCGCTGCATCTATAACTATTTATATTGCGACGATGTTATGATTTAGCTATAAAAATATTCAGGAAATTTAATTCACGATATTCATTATTTGTGTGTGTTTTATTTAATAAATCATAACAACCACGCCTGTCAGTATTTTAACAGGAAAACAAAATAGATTAAAATAATTAGGTATTTGGCATTTTACATCGAGTGAGAAAAAATAAATTGAGTGTTAAAAAGGTTAGTAAAATATTCAAAATATATAGTAACATTGACATCCGTTAGGAATCTAATCAATTGCATTTGAAAACTAACAAAATTCTGGTAGAAATTGCATATTTATAAATTAGTGATGGGCGAATCCGAATGAAAAATAACCGATTTATCGCTTATTAAAATAACCTGTGTAATTCGGTTTTTGTTTTCAAGTATTCGAATGAAAAATAACCTGATGACATTCTTCTTTTTTTTCGTACCGCGCGTTTTGTAATTTGTAATGAGATAACAAACAATGTATAAATAATAGTATAAGAACATATTCGAATTTCGAATCATTCGAATACAAGTTACAATGCGGGTGGTGCTCGTGCTCATGCGCACTGTTCAGCCTGAATTTATACGAATGATCATTCAATAATTATTCGGTTATTAATATCATTCGAATACAAATAATCGCTTATCAAAATTATTCGGTTATTCCCATCACTACTTATAATTCCTTGCATTTCTCAAAACTTTTATTTTAGTATTTTATCTCAGCAAATATACCTACTACGTATAAATAAATTAGATAACAGATAAACTATAAAAAATAGTATACTTATGTTTGTGTTATGTAAATGTACAAAAGAATAATATAATTAAACTCGCTTATAACAAATTTATACCAACAATGAAATATTTTATTATTAAATATTGTACACCTATTTTTTATAGTGTGGCTATTGAGATTTATTGATAAAATGAACGAATGAATTGGGTTTCTAAAAATCTTAAAATTAGAATAATATATATAGGTATAACCACAGACCAGTATAACATAATTATTCTATACATAAATATTAATAAATAATTATATATATTTTTCGTACAATTTAAACAATGCTTCACCTTCGCTGTGGATGGACATGCTGTAATCGGTAGTCTCTATCTATATATGTTGCTATACTGCTCAGTCAAAGAAAGTAGTGTAGCGATATTGGTTCTATTTATATCTTTAACTTAACTGTTTATTTAGGTGAAGTTGGTGACCAATTAAAAATTTTACCTCATTCACTATTCAACTTAATATAATAATAGTTTACTACTATTATATAAACAAACATTTATTAGAACAAGCATAATTATAATCATTTTAACAATGTTGATTTTCAGAAATCAATTTTTTTTTATCATCAACAATTCTTAATTACTACTATTTGCAACATAAACAAACTTCCAAGATGTAAAAAAACATAAATATCAACTCTCAATAATATAAACAGCAAAATGATAAAAAATTCTTTGTCAGACACTTGGAGACCCGGCAAGGCCGGTAATCAAGGTCATGGTTGTTTGACTCAATAGATGTAATTATCAATTTGGATATGGTTTAAAATAAAATGATTTTTTCGTTCACTTCTCGTTAATTGTAAAAGGTAAAAGGAGGTGTGTTGGAAGGCCAAGGTTCACCACAAGTGATATAAAGGTGAACGGCACATAGTTCTTGTTGATTTTTCTGTTGGAGTTGTTTGGGGCTTTCCCTTTCCTTCAATTTTTTATTGCATCTTTTTGTTAAGGCATTTTGATTTAATGTTCCACAAAACAAGTATCAGTTATGGCCCATAAATAAATACATCATATTGGGCCTTAAATAATATCACTTTCTTTAACATTCATCATTATCACTCCAACTAAGTTTAGAACTCAGTTGCGTTGATACAACTGCGTTGAAATTTAAAATTAGTGTAATTTTACGTGTATTTTTATATAAATTTATACTTAAGAAGCATGAATTTATATTTAAGAAGCATTCATTAATAGTGCAAAATTATTTTTATATTAAAATAAAAATAACTATTTAATTATAATGTTGACTATGTTTAAATGATATATAGGATAGGCCATGTGTTGGTTTCTTTTAAAAGTGCGTGTTATTTCGACAGTTTGCAATGCTGACGCGCTTGACATTGATAGATATGTAGTGGCAAACCTCCGCTGTAAGAAATGGATTGTTTTACGCGTGAACAATGTCAAGCGCGTCAATGTTGCAAACTGTTGAAATAATCACGCACTTCAAAAAGAAACGAACTTTATTTATTACAAAAAGAAAATTGTTTTTAAAATAATTACTTACTTCTGATTAATGAATAATTGTCAATTCAATAATTTTCTTTAAAAAATATTATTTTTACTCCTTTAAATCAATAAATAACAATTTAATTTATTTTAATTCTAGATTACGCTAAATAAGAAAAAATATGGGCACTCTAATCCATAACGTTGTGGATTTCTACAATGATCTGATGATAAATAAGAGTGGTAAGTTAGATTTGTAACAACTAAAACTGTACTCAATATTTTCTATGAGCAACAATGTTTATAGAAAATATAACAAAAGACAATTGTGACTACTTATTATTTATTTACAACTTGCAAAACTTTGTTTGAGAACAAATATATATATATATATATATATATATATATATATAT
>JADQWA010000077.1:32500-46542 GCA_018344505.1 Nebria ingens riversi | reverse complement strand
TATATATATATATATATAAATGGACTCGTAATGAGTATTGGTATTTGCAACGTTCTTGGTGCATTAATATTGTTGAAGAATGCATGGTTATTTAGTTGTTGCATTAGTGAAGAATGTCAGCAAATGTTAGGACCGTTTACGAAGAAATGATTAGTTTCCATTATGCACTGTTAAGTGCAATATTTCAATAATTACGTATAGGAGATTATGTAGTAGTATCCGGAATTTCTAATATTCTTGAACTTGACCTTGTGACATAAGTGTTTGTAGAAAACTATCTTGAAATTGTGCAGTTTCAATGTTTGCATATCCTTAACTGTCTAGCCCAAATAAGTAACTCGTAATTCTATTAAGAAGTGTACCAAAAACACGACGCTAATACTTCATTTATTTAACCATCTGCTAAACTAAACTAAAATTATATTAAACATTAAAAAGTATCTATAAAATGTATTATTTAAAATAATTTTCTTTATTAGATCCCCGGACGAAGGGCTGGTTTATGATGTCCTCCCCATTCCCCACCATCATCATATCGATATCATACGCCATATTTGTGAAAAAAATTGGACCAAAATTAATGGAAAACCGAAAGCCGTTCGAATTAAAAACAATTCTAATCGTATACAACGCAATACAAGTTATAATGAGTTGTGTTTTATTTTATGAAGTAAGTATAGAAATCTTATTTAAACAAAGCGCCAAATTATTATACAATTATATGCCATATATCAGCCATTGAGTACCCTAGAATATTTTGGCATAAAAATATCTAATAGTATCTTAGAAAACCCTATAATATACCTTAGAATATAATAGAACACCTTATAGTAGTGTAAAATGGAAGCAAAATGTAAAAAAATTATTTATATATTTTTGTGTTTTATTTAGGCATCTGGATGGCTTACTACATATAACTGGCAATGCGAGCCTGTAGATTTTTCAAATAATCCAGCTGCTGTCCGAGTAAGTATATATTTAATTATTTATATGAAACGTTGCCATTATTAATAATTCTATTAAAACAATGAATAAATTGACAAACATGTTTTTGTTATCAGAGTATCTTTTTTGCACTATATTATTTATTATATTTTTTTTTAGGTCGTCAATGGTAGTTGGTGGTATTACATGTCAAAGTTCTCAGAATTTTTCGACACAGTGAGTTTTAAAAACAAAAAATACAATTATTGTACTATTAGAATTTTAAAGAAGCAATAATATTTAGCTTCGAAAATCAAATGTATATATCATATACTTTTGTTTGTAAATCAAATAATGTGTTACAACGGTTTTTAAAGTAACTTTAACTAAAGCACTTTAAAGTTCTAAGAATACTAACTGATAATTGTTTCTATATAAGCAAGCTAAATTATTCATAACGGTTTAGATTTATTTAGACTGACTGAAAACATAAAATATTAGCAAAGTCAAATAATATAATTATTTACGTGTTAGATTATATGTAATATAGATTTAGGCCATAAGTTCCATTAAATTGAATTTCCGCTAACGGAAATTAAGTTATTGACCATAGCAACTGAAATAAAAATGCATGTGAGGTAATGACTGGCGAAATATTTTAAGAATGTGAATGCTTGAAGTTACATGCGATGGGTATGTATGAAAACTTGGACTAGCTATAAAATGATAAATAATATCTTAAATAATTCGAGGTTGCATGTTATTGCCTTGTAGTATTGGTATGTTTGTTTCTATGACCAAGCACTTCAGAAAATAATTTATGACGTTGACTTTTAAAGGTAATTATTTACTCAATTTTTATTATTAAAATTTTTTTTTTTTCAGTTTTTCTTTGTTTTACGTAAGAAATTCGATCATATAAACACACTGCATGTTATTCACCATGGAATTATGCCAGTGTCAGTCTGGTGGGGCGTTAAATTTATGGCTGGGGGGCAGTCGACATTTTTCGGATTTTTAAATACTTTTGTACATATTATATGTACTCGTATTATCTGCTAGCTGCAATGGGACCAAAAATACAGAAATATTTATGGTGGAAAAAATATTTGACCATTTTACAAATAGTAAGTATTTTTAAGTTGAATATTATTGTATAAAGAACTTGCAAAATATGTTTAATTGTTATTTTAACGCTAATGTTTTGATTTAAAAATTATTAATACTCGTAATTAACTTGAAAATTGAATTTTCTATTATATTTCCATTAAAGGTCTTATTGCTGTGCAAGAAAGTCTACATTTTCTTTCGTATTTGTCGATATTTTTAATTGCAATTTTCTCTATATAGATTAATTAATTAATCAGATTGCTACATGGATTATTATTGCATCTAAAAACAATAATAGCGTTTGTTTTCAAAAATGACCTAGTCAGAGTCTAGGTCAATTTTTAACTATATTTAATTGTACTTTACATATCTATTTTTAACAACGTATAAGGGCTTTAATCAAGTATTGTTTAAATTTTAGGTTCAATTCGTAATGGTGATTGTACATTCCCTGCAAATATTTTTCATTGAATGTGATTATCCCAAAATATTCATGTGGATTACTGCAGCACATGGGGTGCTATTCCTCTTCTTATTCTCCAATTTTTATAAGCAAACTTACGATAATAAGTCAACGAAAGAAGTAAGCAAAACACTGAATTATATAAATCAAAATATTATTTAATCGTTCTCTTAAATTTGTATAAAATTTACCATACATAGTATAAGTATATAAGTTTACCTAAAATTGCATTTCATTAAGAGAAATTTAAACAACAATAATCTGTGGAAACTCCAAATATGCCTTTCCCATTTATAATAATAATATGCTATTTTCTTTCTAGAAGAGTAAAATGAAGGCGCTAAGTACCGGGGTATGTTGGCCTAATCAAACATCTCTTTACGAACCAGCCGGTAAAACGGAAAATGTTTTAAGTAGTTTCATAGATAATTCAAATGATAAATTGAGAAATCGTGCATACATCGATACAAATTTATCGCAAGGATATAATAGTTGTAGTGTGGTGGCGTTATGAAATACAAACTAGATATAATAATTATTGTTTTTATTTTTTTTGTAAACTGTTTTATGATTAGAGACCCAGTACCTCACGAAAACATATCAACATTTATTTATATTAATATAAATTTGATATATTTGAATATTTTTTTCTGACTTCCAAACTAAAAAAATATATAACTACATTATCTATACTTAAGTCGATGTTTAGTGTAATTTTATAAGTTACGAAATTTCTTAGAATATAAAAGGTACAATTTTTAAAGTATATGCCTGTATGTCACCGCTAAAGCGTTTTCGGAAAAAGGGTTTAATATGTTAGTATGCTCCATATTTAAATTTGGAGATTACATCTAAAAATACTAAATGTTTGACGCCGGTATATAGGCAACTAAGTTCACTGTAGAATAGTGTTTTTAAAACTTTAGACCAAACGCAAATTAACAAATTAACTTGGGGTCTGTGGCTGTTGACTAAAAATAATAAACCACAAAAGTGTCCTATGCGTGGTTAAGGATTTTATATATTATTATTTTTGAACCAAATATTTTCAAATTTCAGTTAAGGTTATAGAATATACAGAGCACATTCCTTTTGAAAACATAAAACGTTACAGTAAATAAAATAAAATATTTAGTTTAGTTATATAGTATTTAATAATTTTATTTGTTAATATATATGAAAAATTGTAAATTAAATAAACATAATATGATAAATAAGTTAATGGAAAATCAAATTTATTCCTTAATCAGAAGAATATTGCTTTAAAAGAACAGATTAGAAGCTTCCTCTTCCCTCAATCAACTTCTGGAAGAATCTAGAGGATTCTAAGGAATGAATGAAGACAATGCAATTGTAAGTATTGTTTAAATTATTTTATTTACTACGTTAGACTTAGTTTATAGTTTAAATAAATACATTTTGAACTTAAATATTTAAACTAATAAATTTTATTTATTTATTGCAGAAAATAAATGCAGTTGCTTGCAGATCCTTGCTGTCCATCGGCCATTTTCAACCAGAAGACATCTTCATCAAGTTCTGGAGGATTCTAGAAGATTCTGAGGAACGAATGAAGACAATAAAATTATAAGTATTGTTTAAATTATTTTATGTAAGTATATACTGGGTTTAAACCGTCGATCATGATCGATTTGTAAAACTTGAGATTAATCTTAGTTTAGATACTAAACTATTAATGTACAACGCAACTTTTTCATTAAACCTAGTTTAACAATAAACGAAATACAGAGAAAGCATACCCTACGAAGGGATTTGCCAGGGATTAAGCCATGGCAAAATTTAGGTTGGGGGGAGGGGGCAGATCAGCAAACACTTTCGATGAATTATCTGGAACTATCCTTCAGCGGTTATGTGTTTTTTTGCTAAATGTCAGTGAGGCCCCTAATAACTCAGTTTTACCTTTATTTTAATATTTGGCATATGCCTGCAACGGCCATTTAATTTTTTTTATGGTATTTATAATTTTATTATATTCAGATATATTAATTTAAAATCACGTCTTGTACGAAATAACTTTCTGGTCAGGTTTAATAATTAAATTTGTTTCGTTATAGAAAACATACGGTTCAACATGAATCCAATCCAATCCATTGTGAATTCATTACGAATTGTAAGTTTGTTTTTAACTATTATTACAATTTAAACATTTTAGCAACTAATTTCTTTTATTGATTTTATATTTTGTTTATTTATAGAAAAATACGAAACTGCTTGCTCCAGTACCTGCTAATCTAGTACACCTACACCTGAGGGGCGATGTGTTCTTTTATTTCAAATTGTAAGTTTATTTATAACTTTTATTTGCTACTTTAAAAACATTTATGGTAAAACTTGAATAATTTTTTTTTTAAATCTTTTATTTTATATTTTTGTTTGTTTGCAGAGTTGCCTTTGAATATTAATAAATTCCGGGGTTCCAATGCAATTGAACCAGGAAGGAGGTTCTTTCCAATTATTTAACAATTGTAAGTTTATTTAAATAATTTACTAACCACTTTAACAACAATAATGCAATTGTGAACAATAATTTAAACGATAACTTATTGAAATATTTTGAGCATGGCAATGTGTGGATTAGTATCGAATGAATGTGAATATTGTGTGGGCCCCCGGGGGGACTTCGAATGAAGGGTGCACCGTGAATCTAGTGTGTTGCATGCGAATGAATTGTAATTAGGGATGATTGCGTGGATATCAGTCTATACTATATACTATAGCATTGTTCGCAATTGTTTTATTTATTTCAAGAAACAATTTATATTTTATTTCAATTTAATATTCAATTTGATTTATTTTAACAATTTATTTTCTTGAGTAATAATAAAACAACAATACTAAATAGTGTGTTTTTCTTATATTTTTTCCAGAGTACAGTCCTGTACTCGTATACCAGTGGACAACCATCAGTTCTGCATTGCAGTTACCATCGCGGTTCATCATTGCAACTTTCAATTACTTTCAACGGATGTGCTCAACAATTATTTGGCAATTATTTATTCGTAAAAGTCTTTGAAAAACTTATGTTTTATTTTTAAAATTTGAACTTGTTTTTAATAATTTTTACTTTCATATCAATTTAAACAAATCTTTTTCAAATAATTTATATATTTCATACCACTACCAACTTGAAAATGCAATTGTTGATAAATGAAAATTGAACTTAGAATCAATTAAAATTGCGAAAAAGAAGCAGAAATGCATGTTTATGATTTTATTTTACGTAATATAAACATATTGTATTCGCATTTTATTAAACATATTTGTATGTATTCCGTAATTTGATTTTTGATATTTTGTTGTGTAAAATTACGGAATACACTTTTAATTTATGTTATATTTTATTTATTTAAATATTAATCATTGTTTTGAACGTATATCGGCCGCTTAGAGCAGAAAAATGTCTCTCAGTGCGAAATATTTTGATAATAGAATGTGTATTTCATTTATAGAAGTTACTATATTTAGATTAGAATTGGTTAGTTGTGTACTAACCATATCTTATCAAGTAAACAATTTGAAATAATAATCTAATGGTATAGTTAAATATTATTTACGAATCATATGTTGGCCCTAGTCATCTAACAAATAGACTCATTTTACAATTTAATTCGTTGCTTAACAATACATAAATCAAAACAAGACAATTGTATTATTAATATTTGTTATATATTGTTGTGAAAATTATTTGTTTAACTATTACAAATGAGGAATTGAAATTGTTTACGTTTCGATACTGAAACATGATCAAGTACTTTCGTTGTAATTAGAAATTTCACATTATATTGTATGTATGTTAAGGTAAATGCATTTTATAATAATAAGTAGTCGTTATTTATATAGTATACAGTAGTAGCTAACTTTACAATATTTGGCGCACATTAATAATATACCTTAAGATTTTAGTCATTTTAAATGTGTTTTCATGAGTTTTGTTTTGTTTTTATAAAACTTTTCTTGTAAATATTTGTAAAATGAATATTGTTAGCAAAGAATTAGTGTTCTTGTTTGTATATGTCTTTAAGAAAGATACATTAAAGGGTTATAAACATTACTGAGATATATATTAATTATGTATTTGTTTATTAATATATATTAGCGTGTATAATTGTGTATTTATGAATAATAGTGATAATAAATATATGGTTTAGTATTTAAATTGTTTTATTTAAACAAATTATCCTTCAATACCGTTTCCTGTAAGGGCTGTTTCTAAGGGCGATACCTATAAATGTTGGCGGCTTCTCCCTCGTCACTGACGGCCAGCGTATATACACTTCCCGTCTATATATTTTAATCATATTTGTTGATACATGTATAAATAATAAGGAAAATAAATTGTTATTACAGTATTTATATTGTTTTATTTAAGAAAAACCCATTTACAATTGTTTACAGAGTATGTAGTACAACAAATTACGATTAAATATAACATTTAAAAAAAAATAAGCTGCTTTATTTAAAAAATAAACCGCATAAGTACGCTGATTATGTACACAAATGATGCGTTTCATTTAATTATACCATATAATAACAATAAACAATCCAAAAGTTAGCTACAATGCCTCTAAAAGGCATAAAATAATTTCTATATATGGTGACGTCACTTCAAACATTTCTGTTTTTGAGTTCAAAAACGCGAAATAACGATTTGGTATCCGGATCACATAGACTGAAAAAGGTCAAGAAATGACGTCATAATGTGACGTCACAGCAAAGACTCTATTTTTTTGGCGGCATTCAAAACGAAACCAAAATTTGATGTGACGTCACAAAAAAGACTCTATAATGAAGTTCATTTTTCACCGTAAGATGTCAGTCAAAGCGAATGGCACATTTTTTATTGGCGGCATTCAAAATGAAACCAAAAATTTTAATTTTGGTTTCATTTTGAATGCCGCCAATAAAAAATGTGCCATTCGCTTTGACTGACATCTTACGGTGAACAATGAACTTCATTATAGAGCCTTTTTTGTGACGTCACATCAAATTTTGGTTTCGTTTTGAATGCCGCCAAAAAAATAGAGTCTTTGCTGTGACGTCACATTATGACGTCATTTCTTGACCTTTTTCAGTCTATGTGATCCGGATACCAAATCGTTATTTCGCGTTTTTGAACTCAAAAACAGAAATGTTTGAAGTGACGTCACCATATATAGAAATTATTTTATGCCTTTTAGAGGCATTGTAGCTAACTTTTGGATTGTTTATTGTTATTATATAGTATAATTAATTAAAACGCATCATTTATGTATATAATCAGCGTACTTATGCGGTGTATTTTTTAAATAAAGCAGCTTATTTTTTTTAAATGTTATATTTAATTGTAATTTGTTGTACATACTCTGTAAACAATTGTAAATGTGTTTTTTCTTAAATAAAACAATATAAATACTGTAATAACAATTTATTTTCTTTATTATTTATACATGTATCAACAAATATGATTAAAATATATAGACGGGAAGTGTATATACGCTGGCCGTCAGTGAAGAGGGATATGCCGCCAACATTTATAGGTATCCCCATTAGAAACAGCCCTTACAGGAAACGGTATTGAAGGGTAATTTGTTTAAATAAAACAATTTAAATACTAAACCATATATTTATTATCACTATTATTCATAAATACACAGTTATACACGCTAATATATACTAATAAACAAATATATAATTAATATATATCTCAATAATGTTTACAACTCATTAATGTTTATTTCTTAAGGATATAAACAAACAAGAATACTAATTCTTTGCTAACAATATTCATTTTACAAATATTTACAAGAAAAGTTTCACAAAAACAAAACAAAACTCATACGAGGTATAAGACATTTGATAAAGATTTGTTCCAATTATTATTAAAGTTAATAGTAATTAGAAATCAATTTTATTTGTTTAGATTCCACTAAACGAAATATTTTGCAAAAATAATTTCCATTAACAATAACAAAATAGTGACATTTTATAACTCGAAACCAAATTGTTTATTTAAGAAATTAAATAGTCTTTGCAAAATATGAACGATTATTCACTACTTTCAAATGTAATTGCATATTGTAATTAAAATACAAACAAAATAAAATTATTTTATTTGTTGCAAAAACAACTTTAATTGATTCTAAGTTCAAATTTCATTTATCAACAATTACATTTTCAAGTTGGTAATGATACGAAATATATAAATCATTTGAAAAAGATTTGTTTAAATTGATATGAAAGTTAAAAATTATTAAAAACAAGTTCAAATTTTAAAAATAAAACATAAGTTTTTCAAAGACTTTTACGAATAAATAATTGCCAAATAATTGTTGAGCTGCATCTGTTGAAAGTAATTGAAAGTTGCAATGATGAACCGCGATGGTAACTGCAATGCAGAACTGATGGTTGTCCACTGGTATACGAGTACTCTGCAAAAAATATAAGAAAAACACTCTATTTAGTATTGTTGTTTTATTATTACCCAATTAGAAGAAACTCGAATTATATTTCGTTAAACATACCCCTTTTTACTCTCACATTTACAAGATTCCACGCTTTATTATTTACCTTATACCATTTACCATAAATTTGTTAACATAATTTTTTTTCTTTTTTAATCACTTATTTATACAAAAACGATGACTTGAAAGGGCATTTGAGCCCTATAAGTCTATATTATATGTTGTTGTTGTTATTACCCAAGAAAAAAAAAGTTTAAATAAATCAAATTGAATATTAAATTGAAATAAAATATAAATTGTTTCTTGAAATAAATAAAACAATTGCGAACAATGCCTTCAAATGAATTTGCAAATATAAAATTGTTTGCCAATGTGTAGACTGATATCCACGCAATCATCCCTAATTACAATTCATTCGCATGCAACACACTAGATGCATGGTGCACCCTTCATTCGAAGTTCCCCGGGGGGCCCACACAATAGTCACATTCATTCGATACTAATCCACACATTGCCATGCTCGAAATATTTCAATAAGTTATCGTTTAAATTATTGTTCACAATTGCATTATTGTTGTTAAAGTTGTTAATAAATTATTTAAATAAACTTACAATTGTTAAATAATTGGAAAGAACCTCCTTCCTGGTTCAATTGCATTGGAACCCTCGGAATTTATTAATATTCAAAGGCAACTCTGCAAACAAACAAAAATATAAAATAAAAGATTTAAAAAAAAAATTATTCAAGTTTTACCATAAATGTTTTTAAAGTAGCAAATAAAAGTTATAAATAAACTTACAATTTGAAATAAAAGAACACATCGCCCCTCAGGTGTAGGTGCACTAGATTAGCAGGTACTGGAGCAAGCAGTTTCGTATTTTTCTATAAATAAACAAAATATAAAATCAATAAAAGAAATAAGTTGCTAAAATGTTTAAATTGTAATACTAGTTAAAAACAAACTTACAATTCGTAATGAATTCACAATGGATTGGATTGGATTCATGTTGAACCGTATGTTTCTATAACGAAACAAAGTTAATTATTAAACCTGACCAGAAAGTTATTTCGTACAAGACGTGATTTTAAATTAATATATCTGAATATAATAAAATTATAAATACTATAAAAAAAATTAAATGGCCGTTGCAGGCATATGCCAAATATTAAAATAAAGGTAAAACTGAGTTATTAGGGGCCTCACTGACATTTAGCAAAAAAACACATAACCGTTGAAGGATAGTTCCAGATAATACATCGAAAGTGTTTGCTTGATCTGTTTGATCTGTCGTATTATACTATGTGTAGACCTCTAAGGCTGAATTGCTCACTGTGTGGTTAAACCACCGGTTAGTTAACTTTTGGTTAAAAACTAAACTACAGTTATCTTTCAGACTGTTGTTCAGTACATTTTAATCAGTAGATTTATTAACTTAAGTTTAACGTACGCACGTGTAGTGTTGGCAAACTTGATGCACCCTAGTATCTCATTTTGCAGCAGTTTACAGTGTTGTCTCAGTGTTATTACGTTAATTTTTACAGGTTAGGACAAAATAATTGCAAGTAGTTTTTAAGAAATTAAACGGTTCAGTACAGTGTTATGGCCTCCATGGATGTTATTAGCGATGGTGAAAAAAAATGGCGCCATAATTTTACCGTGGAAGATGAAAAACTCATCGTTGAATTAGTGCAACAATTTAAACATATAATCGAGTGTAAAAACTCGAATACTGTGAAGAACAAGAAAAAAAAATATAACTTGGGAAACAATTACAAAGAAATGATTAAATTTCCCGATAAAGCATTAGCTTTATCGGGCAATTTTCACGAGTCAAAATCAATTAAAATGAAATATGCTAATATGAAAAAAATAACACTTGCGATATCCTTTCCTCTTGTATCTTTTACAAATGAAGGCAATTTGCTAGGTTATCATTACACTAACTATAGTTTAAACGCTCGAATTTCTTCTTTCGAGTTTAACTTATGTCGTAGGTAAACCACAATTTTCTCATAATCACCGCCTGAACAACCAAAATAAAAGTTAAACTCTAGTTATATTTAACCGTAGTTTAAACCTTCAGTGAGCAACTCAGCCTAAAACTAATAACAAATACTATTTATTATTATACCCTCAACCCTTGTGTGCAACTCTTATAAGTTTCATTCTGGCACAAGAATGTTTAAGGGTCGTGGAAACACGTTCAATGAAGCTATACCTGCCGTGCTCTGACTAAGGGCTGGTTGTACAATTGCAGTTTAAACTTCGTTTATTGTTAAACTAGGTTTAATGAAAGAGTTGCGTTGTACATCAATAGTTTAGTATCTAAAACTAAGATTAATCTCAAGTTTTACAAATCGATCATGATCGACGGTTTATACCCAGTATATACTTACATAAAATAATTTAAACAATACTCACAATTTTATTGTCTTCATTTATTCCTCAGAATCCTCTAGATTCCTCCAGAACTTGATGAAGATGTCTTCTGGTTGAAAATGGTTCAAGCTCATCGAACTGCCGACGGACAGCAAGGATCTGCAATCAACTGCATTTATTTTCTGCAATAAATAAATAAAATTCATTAGTTTAAATATTTAAGTTCAAAATGTATTTGTTTAAACTGTAAATTAAGTCCAGCGTAATAAATAAAATCATTTAAATAATACTTACAATTACATTGTCTTCATTCATTCCTTAGAATCCTGTAGGACCTGTAGTTATACAATCACTCGAACTACCTTATTTTTAAAAAGGAGAACAATCACAGCAACCAATCGAATTTTTAATACACTCCTAAATCTTAACATTGTCACAGTCCATACCATCTTTACCAGCAGCTTTACCACATTTCATTCTTAACAGTGACTCATTCTTCACTAACAACGCATTCATCAGCTGCCACTTCAACAAAATCATATAAACTTTTAAAATATCCACACCATCTCGCTCTTGCATCTGCTTCGTTCCAAATTAATTCACCACAATCGCTAAACTCATATGTGAAACAATTAGATAATGGTTATTCGTACTTACCTCAGTTCCACGTCTTACTTTTGTATCAATAATCTTATTTCGCAAACGTTCATCACATCAATTGAGGCGCTAGTCTTTCCTGGAGGCATTTGGTTATATCTTGATTCCCGCACGCCAAAGTCTCGCATATAATATGATGAAAAATCAACGGTATTATTTCGACTAATCATCCGTTGATGATTCATGATGATGTATGTACATACATACATACATATCTTCAAACAGTCGTTCGTTCCATGGTAATACAACTGAAAATACAAAATCCGAATGAGAATCCATAAACTCCATTAAGGATTTGTTAATTAACAACCAAACATTTTTAATTCAATCGCATACACTCATCTTAAAACTATCTATGGTAAATAATATTAAAATTTATTTTTAAAAACAGCAACCAACACATTTGAAACTTGAAATTATCTACATATAAACAATATTCTATATTTTATTTTAACGTTATTAGTATACTAATAATAGTCGTTGTCGACTAACAAGTCCTTATTTGCGCATTTTTAATAAAATTATTTCATACTACATTTAATAATTTTATTATTATTAGTACACTATGCACCCAATAGTGGTTGAAGTAATATAAAATAATTTACAAATTAATTTATTCATAATATAAGTCTTTGATAATATAATGTGAAAATGCATAAATTCATTTAATTTCTTTATAATTAATAAATAAATGCTAAGCCTGGAACAAAGCAGTACTCCGTCTTTCAAATAGGTCAAGTAGGTGCGAATGAATTAACTGAACCCAGTGTATAGAAACTTATTACGCATATGGACTATATTATTTAAATATTTATATGTTCATTATTTGCAAAATAATTTCTACGTCATATTTACGATTGATATTTGACTTTATATAATAATGTAAACGAATAAAATGTCATTAGTCATTATACTATACATGTACAAAACAATTTGTTATAATAAGCGTTACCATGGAAACAATAACGAATTGAAAAAGGGTGGAAACTATTTCATAAATTACATTTTAAATAAAAGTGTTATTTTGCTAATACATTTAAAATAGTAAACGATGTTTTTATACTTTTAAGACATTTATATTTTTATAATTAATTTATATCTACGAGATTTTCTTAAATTTCTCATTGCAATATTTAAAAGTGTAATTATTTTTATATCCAACAAAGAAATGATTAAAATTACTACATGAATAACAAACAACAATTATTTCCAATTTCCAAAATTATCTCGACATAATTTCCAAACAAATGAAATAAATTTCCCTATCACAATTAAATACCTAAACCACCCTAAACTGTTCTTAGTGACATGAAATCATTTTATTCAACGTAGTTACAAGTTCAGAAATAAAAATTAATAATTTGGTCCAACAAATAACAATTAAACACTAATTTATTTATAAGATTGTAACTTTTAAACAAATCTGTTTTGGTTTATAACTTAATATTCATGACAATCTAAAGATACTAATTGTGGTATAAGTTTAATTATTTTGAATTTAGTTGAGTAATTTTGAGAAAAGGTTGGCCAAAGTATTGTTTACTTTGTGATTTGTTTACGCGTATTTCAAATTTACATACAACCTTCTTTAAAGAAAATGTAAACTGTATTGAATTAATATATTAATAGTTTAAACAAATACACTTTATATGTAAATGACAAAACACGATAATTAAATGTATGAAGAAGATTTCCTGTATAAATTAAAATTGTAATTGTTAATAAATATTCTACTACTCATACTTACCCAACGAAGTGTTTTTAATTATTGATGAGTTACGTTTCAACAACTATCGCAAAGCAAAGTGTTAACACCAGAAACGCATTGGATGCTATACTCATAATTGTATATGATGTAGCATTTATTTTGAAAATAATAAATTAGAAGCGTGAAGTTAGCAACGCGAAGCTTACTTCGCACACACCCCAATGTAACTGTAACAGACAATTAACAAATTAGTACTCCTAATTTAAAAATATATTTAGTTAAAAAACAAAAACTAAATCATTAAATAATCTAAAACTAATAATTAACCACTTAATACT
>JADQWA010000077.1:25000-30000 GCA_018344505.1 Nebria ingens riversi | reverse complement strand
CCGTAGAAGTTCTAAACATTTTCTTGAATTGAAACTATAATTATTATATTATGATAAGGGTGTTTCGGAAAAGGGTTGTTAACCTTCTATTTAATTTTTAAATGAACAATCCGTATTTGCATATTTATTTCGGGAATTCTTACGACAATTAGTATATTTATGGAAAATGTTTGTATCGAAAAGTAATTATTAACCGGATTCAGGATATATATTTGTAAAATTTTTAGTGAAATTTAATTTTGTTTTGATATATATATACCTATATTAATTGGTATCTGATAATTGCTAAGCTATTGGGAATATTTACACTAATTTATTTATTGAAAGGAAAATTTAGACAAAACCAAATATGATTTGACAATTTAGATTTATGACGTCATAATAGTTTAAAATTTATTTATATATATATATATATATATATATATATATATATATATATATATATATATATATATATATATATATATATATAAATAATAATAAAAATATAAAAATTATTATTTAATAATTTTCAAGAACTGCTATTTAGAAAATGTTTGATTTATAAAACGGCTGCTTTATATTGAAAACAACTAAATATTTTCTGTCTCAAATTTTCTTTGTACAAGTGTAAAAAAGTGTTTTCTTTTCAATAAAAGAATAGGTTCTGTTTTTGATAGATATAAATAAAATAATTTTTATACTGTAATATGTGTTTGTTCTAGCGTAATTCAGACTTTAAGGAAGCATCATTGAACCGATATCAACACGTCAAACGAAACTTTAGATGTTATAAATGATGAACCCAGTAGTTTACCAAACAAAATGAAGCTGAGTTGCTCAGGTAGTTTATTATTAATGGATGAGTTTAAAGACGTTATGAAAATGATTTATTATTATCGATTAATTAAGATCTTTATGATTTGTGCTCAGGATATATGAAAATTAGTGTTATAAGGAGTGAAAATGATTTGTTCAGTTATATTATATTTTATTTGAATATATCTACAACCATTTTAATTTTATTTAAGTTATAATTTGCTTTTCAAAATTTTAAATGCCTAATGAAATGGGTGGTAAAAATTAGATTCTGTAAAATTTTCTTAAATAAAAATACGTACAATAAATTACGATCATCATTAAATAATGATAAAAAGTTCAAATTTAACTGTAGATCATAGACGAAATTTAAAAAATATTCAAATACTAAGTATTTTTTAAAATTAATTTTATATATATACATATATATATATATATATATATATATATATATATATATATATATATATATATATATATATACATATATAAATATATATTATTTGTAGTATTAATTACATTTATATACTTCGTAGAAAATACTCTAGGTTGGCTTATTTTTTTAAAAATTGAGTATCTTAGTTAAATAATAATTCATTACTTTCAAACGTATAAAGCACGTTTTACACCACTCTTAATCAGTACTGAAAAATAATATATTTTAGTTTCAGACCCATTTTGAGTCTGGTAATTACATAAAACAAATTGTGTTTAAGAACAATATTAATTGTCATTTCAATCAACAACTATTTAAGGAAAAGCTATTGCCTTCTTTTGGAGATAGAAAATTTGAATAATTTAATTATAAATAGGAAATAGGGTAATAATGGCAAAACAAATTAAGAAAAACATATATTAATATTTAACCCTTTATTTAGGGGTTGATTCATATATTCGAGGACAGAAAGTTAATATTTTGTTTTGAAAACTAGAATCATTTAATATTTGAAATTAAATTAAGAAAATAGCTAATTTTATATTACGACTTGCGGAAAACGTGGTTAGTTTTTCATTTAAACTATAAATAGAAGAATTAAGCTTTAATTTTATAGAATTACAACTATTTAAAATAATCTTTTTTTTTTTCTTTAATTAAAATACTCTGGATCTCTAAAGCAATGAGAATATGTTATCCTGTTGTTGGATTATTTAAATTAATAAACAAACATAAATATTGAAAAATACTTCTAAAGAGCTGCTCATGTATCGTCTATACAATTTAAATATAAAAACATTAAAACATTACTTAATAATAGCACAATAGACTTTTGAACGTTCGAGCTGGTAAAAATACTTTAAAAAATGGCTGACTTCCACGGCAGCCGCGATCCTGGCGTACATGCTCATTAGTTTTTCCCGCCCATCTCACTCACACATCCATACAAAATGAACCGCATACATATATATAGCGGTAAGCAGCCGCACTATCGTCAAGTTTAGTATCAAAAGCGGTTGTAGTCGATTTTTGGCGTCGAGTTAACCTAACCTTTCACGCCCCGACCGTATCACATGTATGAAATAATGGTTTATTTCTGATATATAGTGGATAAAATTGTTATACTAACAATTATATCAAATCACTATTTATCCTGAATTTTTTATTTTTAGTTTTTTTTCGTTATATTGGTTTCGGTTTTTCGTGTTTCTACTGTGTTAACTAGTTGTGTTCGTTATATGCCGTTAAATACGTCGGACAGTGATGAATTTTATAATACTAATTGTGGATACGTGATACAGATTTAATTTTTAAAAATCACATCTAGTCACTACAAAGTATATTTTTTATATACCTACTACATATATTTTAGAAGATTTATTACAAAGGTAAGTTTTAGGTTAGGTTGCTTGGGGACTATTTGCAAGGCACACTAGATGCAATCAAATTTAATTTATCCCAATCATTTAAAGTTGGGTTAGTTAAAGCATATTGACAAGGTACTCTTGATTAATATTAAAATTCTGATGGGAATTATTTGCAAGGCCTGCCGGTTGTAATTTTAAATTAAAATCACCATATGTACAAAATTATAAAAATTGTTTATTCCAAGGTATACGAGGTTAATAAAAATGTCTGTACTCTTGATGTTTATTTTTAATTTAAACCTATTTCTTAAAATACTAAATTAGAAAACGTAATTGTACGTGGTGATTTTTTTAGTAAAAGAAAACAACTTGATGTCTATAGAATAAAACTATTATTTATTTTAAATAAATTCATTTAAATATTATTATCACTTTCCCCAAAAATGGATTGGCAAACATTATCAACTTTATTATCTTTCGCAATTATAATTATTTAAAAATTTGCCATGTATTTGAAAAATGTAATCTATGTTTACATCTAAAACAGCAACAAAAAAAATTTTTAAGCCCAAAAGAAAGCGAGTGTAGAACAATTAAAATAATTTTAAGCATAATTTTAGATATATTAGTAAACTACCTATAACCTATTTTAGTAAAAGCGATGATAACTTTATTTGCCAATGGGCACTAAATGTTTTTTATGGCATAATTATACTGGTAACTCGATATGTTTAGTAAATAAATGATTGTTATTTGTTTGTAAATTTGTAAAACACTTGTCGGGATTGGTTGAACATAACAATTGTTTTTATTATGAAAAGCCAAGTAGGAACTTATCTTGTAATATCTTTATAATGTAGGTTAAATATATATTCCAATTAAATTAAAATTAATTTTAAAAACATCTATTAAAAGATATATACCTAGAAAAATAATTAAGAATAAACAAAAATTAATAGTTTACCAACCATTTATTTAAAATATTGATTTAAAAATATTTGGTTGCATTTTAAAAATTGTTACATGATTTTTATTTGCAACTAGTACAAAATAACAATTGTTTCCTATATTTATCTTAGCAATAAATAAATAATCGCTTTTCTTAGTGACGATAAAATTTATTTCTTGTTGTTGTTCTATAAATATTTTACCAATGAATAGAAAATTGCTTTTATTGATAAAAACACTCCAAATAGGCTCTTATCAGTGTATGTATTTTTTTTTTGTGTTTTCAATTACATAAATAGTGCAATGAGGCAGATAATTTTAGGAAGTAATTAAATTATCAATTATTTGTTGAGTGATAGTGGAAATTACTGAGGAAATTGACCTTTAATCAAATATTATATCAGTCAAAACAGAGATTAATGCTAATAACCCCATTTTTAAATTCTGTTTATTAATAATATTTATCAGTTGAATTTATTTAAGATTTAAATTATATAAATATTTTTTTTTTAATATGAAATTATGTTTCGTAAAATTTTAATATACCTAACTATGATAATATTCGCTGTATAAAATTCTAAATGGTTTCACTTTTTATTGAATTATAAAATCGATTTTGAGTTAAAAGCGGGAATGATCCTAAATGTATTGTGATAGATATCCATTTTTTTTTTTCATGGAATTACTATAATTAAATTACTATTATAGATAAAGATAAACTATATAGATTAGTATAAATATTGAAATAAAATAAAAATTATGATTCTACAATAATATTATGTAATAAATAACAAGTGATTTAAATAAATCAAAATTGATTACTGTCTGAGAATTTTCATAATTAGGCGTTTCAAAACAACTACTTTTTCTAATTTTAAAATAAGTTCAAAAACAAATATTGATTTATATAATAACAATACATAAATTATATTTAGTTATATTATGTGTTCTCTTTGAAAGAAATTAAACGTTCATATTATTAAATTAATAAAGAGTATTAAAAAAAAACTCATATTAGATAATAATCTTACGCCTAGACATATGCAATCCCTAGTTTATTCATCATATATGCTGAGTATTTATGTTATTTTGGTATTTTTCAAAGCAAATCCATTAGAATGAAAATTATATTAGTGGTAATAAATATTTATATTAGTAACATACCTACAAAAGTGCATTTATGATAATATAAGGCAATAAACATAAAAATGGTATCCAAACTATTTTTAAAATGCGAAATTAACAATTACAAAAAATAATCAATAAACATTTGTTGTGTTTGTGAATTTTCGCCACAGTGATCGTGCACTAAAAATTCACAACCTTGGTTTTAAGTTGATAATCATTTTTACAATAGGTGGGTACAAGTCTATCATGGTAACGGGGTTGTCGAGGTCATTGGGTCATATCATTGTTTTGTGATCACTTTTATAAACATGCAACATATAAGT
>JADQWA010000077.1:7500-22500 GCA_018344505.1 Nebria ingens riversi | reverse complement strand
TGCGCGTTGTGTGTTCATTAATTTTTATTTAAAACGCCCGAATAACATTATTACTTATGACATGCAATTTTATTTTTCATTTAGTTTTAATTAATTTTCACATCACATAAATAATATTTGCGTTTGTGTATATGCTACCTAACCTAGTTCTGGGTAACTTCAGGTTATCGATTCGTAACCTGGTTAGGTATGTTGTGAACAACATCAATCTAATTTATAAACAAAGAAATTTACTTGGAGACAATCAAAATTATTTTGCAATCTAATACTACTAATAATTACTATATAGTACATAGTATTAAACATAATTACTTCAATTAGTATTTTTAATTCGCTATGAATAGAAAATTATAAATCAAATCAGATAATAATAATAATCTCATAAAAAAAATACATGTGTAAGAACAAACTGTCTATTTTAATTTCTTAGCCTATTAATTAAGTTGAACAAAATGATTCTTAATTCAGACAATAAAAACAATTTTGTTAGAAAAATTTAGATTTTTTTTGGGAAATTATGACGTATTATAAAAGCTGTTACTGTTAATAAATGTTGACAAAGACAAAACAAAAACTTGATGCTCATACAAGTGTTTTGAAGTTCGAGCTTTTGTAGACAAATGGGCAGACAGTACTGGCGTCATCGTCGAAATAGATTCTGATTTAGGACGTATGTATACAAGATTGCAATTACTCTTTTACGATATAGGTAGACGAAAGAAAAATCACACACCTAATTCCTACTATTAACTTCACCCTGATCGGTATACACATTTACGTGAATCATACAAGGGAAAAACATACAATCGTGATTACAATTTAATTTTCTAAATACTTTTAAAAACCTAGAACCGGAGTAAATATTTAGTTTATTTTTTTTTTAAATAATTGTGTTTATTTATAATTTAGAAATTGATTTGTTTTGGAATTATGCAAATATGACTTAACCTATTATTTCCTTGTATATTTTCAAACATATCATTACATGAGTCACCCTCATGCTAGGGTATCGATATATACGTGTTAGCCTCATGTCGAGGTTCTTGTCGTGGCACTGCAGTCGACGTCACCAGTCAATGTGACGCCAACCGTCTACCCCTTAGTCAGTTTTTTTTTTGCTGTTCACAGTGAAAATTTAATAGAAATTTTCTATGAGATACTCTGAACTGAAGTATCTCTTAAACAGGTCTCATAAAATGTAATTTTAAATTTATGTCAGCGAAATTTATACCATGAGGAATAAATTGAAAGGAAACTGATAGACATTTAAAAAAAAATTATAAGCGAATTAATAATTATCGCATTCAGCTTTTTCTTTTATGCTTTAATTAGAAAGATATTTCCTTTAATTAACACGTATAAGTAAATAATCTCAAATATGTTGTGAGTGAAATATTCTAGATTTATTTAATTTACGAGTCGATTCAGAGTTGAACTAATAATCCAATGATAGTTATACGGTGAGCCAGCTGTTGGTTACTTTTTAAAGTGCGTGTTATTTCGACAGTTTGTAACACTGACCGCTTGACATTAATAGATATATAGTGTCAAATCTCCTTACAGAGGTTTTCCACTACATATCTATCAATGTCAAGCGCGTCAGTGTTGCGAACTGTCGAAATAACACGTACTTCAAAAAGAAACTAACAGCCGGCCCAGCCTATATAAGTTGATAATCTTAGGGTATGTTCTGGATAAATATTTAAATAGCTTACAAGTCGATTAAGAACAAATCTAATATTCGGAAATAAACTGTTTTAAATAATATCTTAAAACGCTAGTTTCTTTTATTAGTATGTATAAGAAAATAAATAGATGAATGAGTATTGAAGTCTTCTAAAACTGGTTTTAAATCAAATATTTATTTAATTTATGTGTTGATTTAGAGTTCATCTAAACCAAATGTAGAATAAACTGTAAGAGATGTACCACATTAAAGATATTAGTGAATCTTTGCAGCTTACAGATTGTTATTGTTTTTTATAAACCTTGCAGAGTCATAGTTCCAAATTAAGATACAGACCATAAGTCTAAATATTATAAAAACCTATTTATGTACGTTTCGTTCAAGTGTTTGTAAAATAAATAATGTTTGAGTTAAAAAGTCGAGATTGCCACTAGTGACCAGTGACAGACGTTGCGAAGACAACGGATGTTATGGGAATAAATTCGCACGTGGTCTGAATTGTACATAGCTTCCGGATAACCAAGGATATCCGTCAAACCCGTTTCCGTTACAGTGCACTCATGCGCAAATTGGTTGTTTACATATATTTCTAACCCCTAAGTCATCGAAATAATTAATCCTAAGTAAACTTACGCCCGTTTACACCAACACGAATTAATTTTAATCGGGGAATATTTGTGTTTTATTTTACTACTAAAGTCAAATATAAAGTTGATACGTTTCATATTTACTAAATATTATTGCGCTATTTATTATTAATTTCACTATAAAATTTAAAATAATAAATAATTTTTATTGGTGCAACTGACCAAGACTGAGTTCTTTGAACTTATAAACTACACTAGTGTGAATAGTATCATAAGAGAACATAGAAAGAACGCTTAATTTGCGCAAGCTTTTACCATTTCTTAGACGTAATGCAAAAGAAACTATTATAATTTTGAATATTTTCGATCTTTATACTTAAAAATTGAATACTATCATAAATAAATTATTGCAACGCTCAGTTGTGACACAAATTAAATTTCGACGTCAGTTTTGGACGTTGTACAAAAGAAACAATTGTAATAATAATAATTTTCTTTGCACTCAAACTAAGTGTGATTACTATCATAAGGAAACAAGCAAATATAATAACGCAATGCGCATTTGACACATTTTCTCTACCACTTCCTTAGACGTAGTACAAAAGAAACAATTATAGCTTTAGCTATTTTAGTTTTTTTGCCTTCAAGCTGGTGTGAATATTATCATAAAGGCAACATAGGAGTAAAATGACATGATACTATAACAGCTCTGTTTTTGTTGGTATCACTGTATATATTTTTGATTTATCTACAACTACAATCTGAATCTCATTGAATATATGTTTTGTTTTGTTACAGAATACAAAATGGCGCATCTAGTAACTAGTGTGATTGACCAATACCATGATTTACTCAATAATAAAAGTGGTAAGTATATATATATATATATATATATATATATATATATATATATATATATATATATATATATATATATATGTATATATATATATATGTATATATATATATATATAAAATTTAATATATTTATATAAATAAAAATTAATCTAGTTGGGTTTTTTTGCTGGTCTAAAAATTACTTTACTTTAAAATTTAAAATGTCTTTGATTTTATGTTTGAAATGAACCAAATGTAAATGTATTTAAAGAAATTTTAAAATGTTGTTTGATCACCTGACTTTTTTTATTTAAATATTTTTTAACATAGAAAATAAAAATTGATATAACTGGAAAATTACTAGAAGTATGGTTACTTTAGTAAGAAATATTTAATTTGTGTAAATCAATGCACTATGAGTAATGAATAAAAGAAAAATGAAATTAATAATTTTGGAAAATCATACACGCTGACATAAACGCTAAAAAGTAATCATTGATGCGAATCGCACAAGAATGTGACACACTTTTTCAATAAGTTGACCAAGTGGTTGTGTGTTATTAGTATTGTACCTGCTGCCTAAGGCAGAGTTGGACTAGCTCAAAATTAAATTTGTAAACAAAACATTATATAAAAATATGACTTCACTTAAAAATTTCCAACTTTTTATTAACAATACTAAAAAAAATGATAAGTGACTATGTTAAATAACAATAAAAATATATTGATAAGTTGAGAAACGACAGTTATGATTATAATAGATGTAATTATAGTTGTATAAATAATATATAATTAACATATGAGATGTTGTAATATGCTGGAATTGTGCCGCAGAAAGTGATTCTGTGTCTGATGTTCATTTATTTATTTAAACTTTTTTCTTCGAAGAAAGAGTAAAACAAGTTTATAAGTCACAGTTATTACTAATATACTTTCTTTATTGCATAAGCTATAATTTTGCTAGACTATTATATCAGTGGCGGCGACGAGAATAAAATAAGAGGGGCTCAAATTTAAATTTAAAAAAAAAAAACTGTGCACACTTGTATAAATAAATAAAACAATGCGTAAACACATTTAAAACTTTAGCAATGCGTGAATGACATATGTAAGAATATTAACGCCAAGTTTCATCAACATTCACGAGTATTTTTTTTTAAATTAAATAATAAATTGTATTAAATACCAAACATGTAAATTTAAACTCATATTTTTTACTCTTAAATTCAATATTATTGCAAAAAAATATGATTAATCGTAGAAAATTGAATATCACAACTAAAACTAACTTCAAATCATGGAACGACAGTTTATAATGAGCTACAGTGTTGTCACGTTTAATGCTTCTCAAGCAAAAGTTTTAAATCGAAATTATAAATATATAATACACATAATTGTTTATTATTTTATCCCGATTTCATGTTTGTTTAAATTTCATTGACTTTAGACTGTATTAAAAAAATTGTTTATACATATTTTAATTGATTTTAAATATATTTAATTATCGATGACACAATCGACCATTTCTTTAAAAAAAATCTACTGTAAAATAATCGCCATCACTGGTCTTGTTAAAAAGGAATAATTTAGAAATTGATGACTATAATTTTTCACAATGTCCATATATTATACAACTAGAATATAAAAATAAAATATTATATAGTATTGTACATTCCATAACAAAATCCAGGATCGTACTAAATAAATTAACAATATATCTTGTCTGGGTCCAGTTTATTTTAATGTACCCAAACTTATTTACGATTTATTGATAGTACCGATAAATTGGGTGAAATTCGAATTAAAATGAATAATTTCTTAAGTAGTATTTATTGTTTTCCAATAGTTAGATACAGATTTACTAGAAAAACAATATAATATTATCTAAATTTGTGTAGAATAGCATTTAATTAATTCATCAGTCGAAGTTTTCTTTTCTTTAAAGTATATAAGTGAAATTTATGAATCAAAATTGCGCTACTTTGCTTGTACTAAATACATTACTAATAGTAATTGTAGTACGTCAAATACTAGCACGTATTTAAATACTAGTAGAATATAAATTATTTTGAATAAAAGCAAATGTTATTGATTTTCTATTAAACGAATCATTCGCGTATCAATAGAACCTCTTCCAGGATTTTCAAACTTTATTTCTAAAGATTCTAAATCAAAATAATATTTGTTACAACAGGGTTGGTACCTATTGCCATTTAATTAAATAGAAACCGGTATATTACAATTTGGTTGTAAATTAATTTGCATTTATCGCATTTGTTTATTAATTATTTGCAATTTAAATTCGCAATTGTCGCTATATTCGCAACGATAGAAGTGAGAACAAATAAAAATGGGTTACTACGAGTTACTCAGATCAGATTCTAGTTGTGACCAATGAGCGTGTTGGAAAAATGTATTAATACAGTGTTACCAAGTGTGTAAGTGTAGAAAACACTAGATATATCTTTGTGTCCTCCAGGTGACTGGCTACGCGTAATTTAAAAAAATATATATCTTCAAATATTTAAAATTATAAACAAACAAAAAAAAAAGAAAACAAATAAATCAAAATCTTAGAATGTGTTACAGATGCGCATTACAGAATTACAGATTCGTACTTGAGGATGTATTAACTATATTAGAATACGATTTATTTTAATTGTATAGGTTTGGATTCTTTATATAATTATATAATTACTGAATTATATAAATAAAATAATGCCGTGTTTAAATTTTTGCAAAACAAATTTAACATTGATCTTCACTTTAGCAAATTTATTTTTTACATTTTTTAAATGTTACTACTAATATTGACAAGCATATAATATTTAATCAATCAATGAAAAAAATCTCAGTAATTGTTAAAGTATTTTTGAAAGGTGACATTGAATTGAATATATATTATTATAAAAGATAAAATGTTATTGCCATATTTTAAACATAAATTATTAGGTTTTATAGAATTTATTTGAAATCTACACTTAAAAAAAATAAAGTTTTATTTATCTTAATAATTTTGTTATGTATGAGTATAAAAACATCATTGGTTAAATATATATGCGTTTAACATTGACCTAAGAAATTTGAAAAAAATTGTACTTTGTACCCTAGGTATTATTTTTTTTTCAAGTAACTATAAATGATACTTTGTTCCTGAACAGTTTTGCTCTACTGTATTTTTTTTGTATCGTTAATAATAAGTAAGTTAAAACCACTGATAGATAATTGAAACACCCTGTTTAGTAAAATATATATTTACTGTAGTTTTATTATTTTACCCAAAAATTGTAGAAAGTTAAATGTAAATTTGTTGATTATATTATAATACATATTCGAGCACTTAAATTGTTTGTTTGACGAAAGTGTGTATATATTATTATGGTTTTAATTTTTAAATGGCGAAATTCACATCTATGTTATACCAGTTAAGGATGTTTAGGAAAATGCTAAAAAATTATTGGAATTTATTTAAATTATTTATAAATGTATCTTAATGTTTTCTCAAGGTTTAGACACATTTCGCAAAATGGTTTATAATTTAACATAGATTCTTAAAGGAAAACAATGTACTGATAGATATATAAGAATAAATGAAAAAACAATAATTAAATAAATTTAGAACTTTAGTAGATAAGCGCAAGAATATTTATGCAAAGTTTTATATCAACGTTCATTAACTTGTTTTCAAGAAATTAAATAAGTCGTTGGAAAACATCTAATTCTGTAGAATGACGTGACAACAGCGCACAACTGAATTATAATAAATTGTATTAAAAACCAAACACGTAAATTTCAACTGAATTATTCATATTTTTGTTATTCTCTTCAAATTCAACGTAAATCATTCTTATAAGTGCAAAAATGAATACTAAATCATAAAAAAGGACTAACATTAAACCACATAGACATTTTATGAAGAACTACAGTGTTGCCACGTTTAACAGTTCTCAGAAAGGCGTTTGAAACGGAAATTTGATATACATAATTGTTATAAATAAATATAATATCATTCATATTCCGTCAAGTTGAATTTACATTTCAAAAGTGTTAATTAATAAAAGTTATTAGGAATGAAAAAAAAATCTACATTCGATTATAGGAATTTGATATATTTTGATTTTAAGCTACTTTTTTCTTCGGAAACTCTTTAAACGTATTTAATTATAGTATATAGGCACAAAGTTGTATTTAATTGTCAATTTGTTGTTATTTATTTTTAGATCCCCGAGTAGTAAATTGGTTCATGATGTCCAGCCCATTACCAACGCTACTAATTTGTATAACGTACGCGTACTTTGTCAGAGTAATAGGTCCCAAATTGATGGAAAATAGAAAACCATTCGGATTAAGAAAAACACTAATTTTTTATAATGCTTTTCAAACAGTGTTCAGCGCCTGGATATTCAAAGAGGTATGTTATTTCGCTTTAAATATATTTTAAAAAAATATAGAATTTAAATCAAATGATTTGTTTCAGTTGCTTATGAGTGGATGGTGGGGCAATTACAGCTTTACATGCCAGCCAGTTGATTATTCAAGAAGTCCATTAGCCATGAGGGTAAGTTGATAAAACACTTGAACAATTTGACTATTTTTAAATGAATTGTTTTATTTACAGATGGCAGCCACGTGTTGGTGGTATTACTTTAGTAAATTTACAGAATTTTTCGACACATTATTCTTTATCTTAAGGAAAAAGAATGAACATGTAAGCACTCTACATGTGATCCATCATGGTGTTATGCCGTTTTCGGTATGGATGGGATTAAAATTTGCACCAGGTAAATACAAACTATTTTAAAAGAGCTATTCAATTATTTATCTATTTTTTATAACAAAACTATATAATTGTGTAAAGAAAGCGCCATTTTGTTACATCTTTACAATATTTGGATTTGCTACTTTTCATAATAAATATTTAAACTATTATTTATTTTAGAAATAAACGAATCATTTTTGTTATTATATTTTTTAAATAAATCTTAATTTTATATTTAGGAAAATATTTATCATTTAGTTAATTTTATTATTAATTAAAATTATGTAGATATATAATTATAAATTTGATTGGATAGCTAAATAAATGTTAATTTTAGTTTAACAATTTAAAATTGCTTATTAGCTACGCTTTCTTGATTATATTATGATGAAAAAATAAAAGAAATTTATTACTGTTCTAAGTGTAAATAAATAAAATATATAGAACACAAATAAAAGGCTTTAGTCAAGCTTTTACTATAGTGCAAGTCTACAATATAGTAAAAGAGCTAACGCTAGCTTAAACTCACACTAAATCATTGATTCTTGTTAAACGTTTTCGCTTAATAGTTATTTGGCTCTCTCTTAATCTTTTTACTTGTTTTTTCCCAGATTTTTATTTATAATCTAACAGTATACAATTTATTTTGCTTTGTTCGTTAATTTAAGTTAATTGAATGGTTATATAACCAAGGTCATGTTAAATTGAATATTCTTTTCTTTTTCTAGGTGGCCATAGCACATTTTTTGCACTTTTAAATACATTTGTACATATTGTTATGTATTTTTATTATATGGTCGCGGCGATGGGACCACAATACCAAAAATATATTTGGTGGAAAAAATATCTTACCAAATTCCAAATTGTAAGTATATAAAAATATATTTTTCCAATAATATATCAATGGTTTTCCCCATAAATGCTGTAACATTTAGATTTGTTGTCGTCAATTCTAAATTGATTCAATAACTAAAAATATTTCTTTATAGATTCAATTTGTGATGATATTTGCTCATCAATTCCAATTGTTGTTCATCGAATGTAATTACCCAAAAGTTTTCATGGTGTGGATTGCGATACACGGCGTATTGTTCTTGTGCTTATTCTCAGATTTTTACAAGACGAATTATGCGAAAGATACTAAATCTAAAACGGATGGTTTTTGCATGGTAAGCAGGTTTTTTAAAAATTTTAGAATACATTCTGAAATATGCAACTTTATTTAAACATATTTTTATGTGTGTGACTTTTAGCCTGTATTGAATTTTGAAAAACAAACGAAAAATGGTAAACACAAAAACGGAGTAACGAATGGAAATTTAATAAACAATACATATGCCTCAACGGAGTACTCAAAGAACCTCAAATCATGCTACTCAAACGGAATTAACAACGGTTTTGTTTCAAATGGCAAAAAAGCAGACTAACTACATTTGTTATCTAGTGTCTATGTTAATTTTAATTATAAATAAATTAAGTTAATAATAAAATTTAATGAAAAAAAAAACAATTGCGTTGGATGTTAATGTACCAATATTGTTTTTGTTTTTAATAATTTTGTGGATTGTATAAATAAAGGCGTTATTGTTAGGTTAGTTGAAATTATTTAAGTATTTAAATTTAAACTGTTAATATTTTGTATATTATTCAAAGATACAGATTTTTTTTTGTGCAAAACTTAAAAGCAAATAAATATTTTTCCTTAAATATTATACTTATTCTATATTTATTTATGTTTTGGGAATTTGAAGAAAGAATATATTGTGTGAAAAAAAGGCAACTTTTATTGATTAATAAATATTTGGCATAATTCATATTTTTAATGAACGTTATTTGTTAGTAAACTAAATAATAATTTTAGTTAAAAAGAGCTGAATTATGGACCAAAATAATCGAAATATTAATTTATATATCTTGTTGTAAATTAAATACAAATTATAAATAGGACTTTTGTACATATAACAATGGGAAAAATAAAAATAAGCATTAATAATAAATTGTTTTACTCCTTACCTTAATATTGAAATATTACCATTACACATGATTTTAATAAACAATTACTATTTAAATCACTTAAATAAGTGTACTTATAGGTATGAATTTAGAAGTTCTAATTATAATATTCGCCTCTTTTGATAATAAAATTATTATTATTCTGAGCATAATTTTAAAAACTCTACAGTTGGATGTATATATTTTCCAGTATACTTCATTATAGAAATCAAAGATACATTTAATAAATTTATTTCGGCATTTAAATAAATTAATTACTTTTTAAAAAAATTAAGATTACTTTTTATAGAACTTGCTTAGAAACGCACTGTCTTTATAAATATTGATTTGGATAAAATATATGCGTGTCACGCTCGCGATAGCGCGTAATGTATCCACTGTTACGCGGTCGACGAGCGCGTATTATACGTACTTAAAAAGAAGGTATTTGCCGTGAAAAGTTTCGATTTTTTTTTCTATTATATGTAATAATAAAGTATAAAAAAATAATTAAATTTTTATTATTTTCTATCGAAATCAATTGATATTTTAAGGAAAGCGACAGCAGTAAAATATAGTTTTATAATATGTTAATGTTTGAAACAGTATATAAAGGTTGTTTGGAAAATTATCGACGGCAAATGCCGCATAGGGTAACCGGCAACCAAATCGATTGTCGTGCTATTATTAACATCACGAAAACGGCTAAATAAAAACGTGGGCTATGTTATAAGGAAAACAATTGGTATACAATTGACAATTTAATGTGTTTTGAAGATTTTTGACAAAACTAACATGTTTACCGAAAGTATACCACCAAATCTCCAAAAATACATCGGAAAACCAGGTAAATTCATGATAATTACTATTTGTATCAATACTTTAAATATTATCAAGTAATAAATAATATTTTTCAGATTTTCGAGTCAAAGATTTACTGTTATTAAACTCGCCAATCTGGTTTTTGTGCACATGGGTTTTGTATTTTGCGTTTATAAAATTCGGAACAAAATATATGGCTCATAGAAAACCATTTGAGTTGAAAAAAACATTAATTGTTTTTAACGCAATACAAGTGTGTCTATCTTATTATATTGGACAAGAAATAATTATGTCCGCTTATAATATGCGATACAATATTGTTTGTCAACCTTTGGTTCAAAATAATGATCCCAACGGCCTTAGGGTGAGTGTAAATTAATTAATTTAAAGTACACATTCAAATTGACGAATTTTAGATGGCGCATGCTTGTTGGTACTTTTATATATCGAAATATATTGATTTAATCGATACTGTAAGTATCAATGAAGTGTTATTGGTGAAGCGATTTAACGTAGCTCTGGTGTCAAATTTATGAATTACATATTGGATATTAATTTCGCAATTATTTTGTGTCTATGTAAAATAATTAGGTTTAAAAACAAAATGGGTGCCATTAAAGCTACGATTATGCACTTTCCTAATACAATTTTAGCAATAAATTTTATAATGACACAATATTTAAATGATTATTTTTAGGTATTTTTAGTACTAAAAAAGAAAACGAATCAACTATCATATCTCCATTTGTATCACCATTCAACAATGTTATTTGATTGGTATATAGGCATTTTATATTTACCCGGTGGGCAATGTAAGTATTTTTGTTTTATTATTATTATTAACTATCAAATACTATTTTGAATTATTAAGTATAATGTAATATTTTTACAGCGTTTTTCGGCATTTTTATGAACTGTTTTGTTCATGTGGTCATGTATTCATATTATTTTTTGGCTGCATTTGGGCCTAAAGTCCAAAAGTATTTGTGGTGGAAGAAATATTTGACACAAATTCAATTGGTAAATTCAAAAATGTTTTTTTCAAGGCACAATTTGTTATGTTTGCTTAAATTATTTGTAGATACAATTCGTTTTGATGATAGTTCATGTATCTATGGGTGGATATTGTGGTGCTATACCCAAATGGCTAGCAACATTCATCATAACCTACCTAATATCTTTGATTACGTTGTTCGTTAACTTTTACGTAAAATCATACACGAAGTTGAAAAGTAAAACGGGAATTCTACCGAATATTACACCGAAAATAGTGAGAAAAATCAAAGTGAAATAATTTATAGGTATCAACACGTCCACGTTATTATTAATTCCAAAACATTCCAGTAAACTAATTTATAATATCACTCCAGTTGTGCTCCATCTCACACATTTTAAAAGCCGTTTAACAAAATAGCCATTTTTATTATGCGCGACGACTCATTCTTAAAATAACTCCAATTAGTCACTTTTTAAATTACACTTCAAATAAACATTTCAATTATTTAGAAATAAATCTTCCAAGGAGAACAACGGCTGTTTTGAGAACGGCTGTTTTGAGAACGGCTTTATAGTAGCCAATTTAGTTAATAGTTATGTTGTTTTGTTCATTTATAAGTCAAGTTTAATAAATAATAAACATTGATTATTGATTTTATTGCAAATATTAGTGATCATTAATTATTTATGGTCACGAAATAACTGTATGGTTGTTTATCGTATGATATGAGTTATTAGAAAATATTCAACTCAGGCTTGTGACGTCACTAGTTGACTTTCAAGGAATATTATACATATTATTATATATAGTAACGAAATAATATTTATGTTACGATAGGCGCTACTAGCATAATAAATAACCTAAGTATCTGTGACGTAATTGCTTCTATAAACATAGGACTTTTTATGGGTTTGTATCACTTCTTTCTTTTAAGCGAATTATTTAAACAAAAAATCAAAGGGAAACGGCAGGTTTGAAAAGGTGAAGAAATACAGTAATATGAGTTTATTAAAAATTAAAATTCCATTAACTTATCTGTATCTGTTAACACTTCTTTCGTGTGCACCGAATCCTCAGGAACTGTGTGTTGTGAACCTACTAGACAATCTTTCAATTGTGAACCACTCTCAATTATCGCCCCATCACATATGATACAGTTTTCGATTGCACATCTAAAGAAACAATAAAATCGCACAAATTATAATTAAATATCACATCAAAAATCAAAACACATTTTTCAGAACAAATATAAAACACATGCGTTTAGTATAAAACAAACATTAACGTCACGAATTCGACTATTTTATATCTATATACAAACTTATACATAACAATTAAATTGGAATTTAATTCAGATTTATCGCATTTACTACCCTTTAAACAGTTTCGTTTATTAATTATTTACAATTAAAATTCGGAATTGACGCTATACTCGTGACGTCACAAGTAATAAATCAAATTTAACACCAAACAAATAAGAACGCGTTTTAACTAATATTTAAAATCTATCAAATAAATACATATTTAATAATTTGTTTTTATATTTTATAATACATACCTTTCTTTTATAACGACGTCATTCATAATAATAGAATTAAAAACCCTAGATTTACTCTGAATTTCTGAATTCGAACCAATTGTAGCGCTCTTAAACGACGTTCTCTCGTTCAATTTCACCCCATCCCAAATAATACATTTATCATCAACTTGATTGGATTGTATATCTGCTTTTGAGTCTTTAAATAGAAGCGTTTTACCAAAAGTTATATTATTCCAAAGCTCAATGATCTACAATTAACATTCTTACATTAATTAACATTCAAACATTAGTTTGTTGTTTTACTTTAGTATTAACAGTCCAATAAGACGACATCGTATTCAATCGAATGCCGATCGTATTCTTCTCAGCAACATACGCAAAACATCTGATAATATCACCGTGATAACACTGTTTCAGATCGCCGGAATGATCGTTAAATGTCGATGAATCACGAATTAAAAGATCCAAATCGTTTTCTTTGGCGAACGCGAATATATCGTTGTTTATTTGCGCATTTACAAGCGAAGCGGTTTTATCATCGATTGTCTTAGATGGTTTGGACAATTGTTTTTTGATTATATGAGGCAATAACTCGCCTTTTATAGTCGAAAACGATTTTTCATGTTGTAAATACTTACAAACCCAATGTTTCATTACATAAATATGGGAATCTATTAATGAACTATGCATTGTTATGTTTGTATGTTTTTTTAATAATGCTTTTTGCATTGTTAGATTTTCTTCGAAATCGCTAGCACTTGCTAAAAATACTAAACGACTCGTGTAGCCATCTATCCCTACTAAATCGCGTTCTACAAGTTTAATGACGAATTTAAAACATATTAATAAGGCGCAAAATATATCTTCCTTAAATAGATTTAAGCAATAATCGAATGCGTAGTTTTAGAACATCATAAATACCTGGTTTGTGTTTGGCTTTGGGTCCAGGAATCGTGACGCCATCACAAGACTGGGGATTAAAGAAAATACTAACAACGGAAGCGCCATGTTTTCGGAATACATTTAACGCTTCATACAAATCAACATCAGTTATTAAATCGCACGATACACACACGAGATCATTCACTATTTTATCGCCGAGTAATCGTAATGAATCAGCAGTGCCCAAATCTTCATTGGACGGAATTGGGAAATAATCGATTTTTATATTTAAATCAGTTTTTTCTAATGCTGTTTGAATTTCAAGTTTTTGGGATTCGGTAACTATTAATATTACATCTGCAGATTTAAATTGGTAATGTGATTTAGAATAAATTCTATTTACTAAATATGTTGGTAAAGCGATTTGAAATAATGTAGAGATTTAAAAAAATGGTTATATTCTATTATAAACACACCTTGAAATCCGGCGTGTTCCAACATTTGTATCGGATACCAAACCATCGGTTTGCCCCCGACCGGAAGTAAACATTTCGGAGTGCCCGATGTGATTTCGGGCATCCGGGAGCCTTTCCCAGCGGCAAATACCACCGCTTGAAATTCAGCTTGCACCATATTGACTACAAGAAGCAAGGTTAGTTTACACAATATTATTAATCACACATGACATTTTATTTAATGGTTACTAAAACTATGTTCATAACTAATCACTCCTAATACCAACTTTAAAAAGCATTTCTATAATATACAAAATCAAAACTTATTTACTTTTTTCGGTCTTCAACTGTCACCTGCAATATATTACCAACCATAAAGCACTGAAAACTGAATGTTGCCAACTACAAAAAGTAAAACTAAAACAGGAGTACCCATACTGTG
>JADQWA010000077.1:0-2500 GCA_018344505.1 Nebria ingens riversi | reverse complement strand
TTTACCATTGTATGCTTGTTTACGTGTTTACTAAATTCAAGGACATCCGGAAACTGGGTCAATATACTATGGATGACAATGTATGACGGAAATCCTACTGAGATTCTTTGATTTGTTACTAGTTATCCTTAGATTAATAAATCTTGTTCGGAAAATTATTTTTATTGCACATTACAAAAATGTTAATTCTATAAACGTCTATAATAAATTTGTAAGTTTTATGAAGTGAGTATGTTTAGAAACACTGGTATTAAATACTAAAACATCTCTTCATGGAGCGAAATATTTTGGAGCGCGTATACATATAGATACTAATAGTTATTATATTTACAAATACCTACATAAAAAACTCTTTCATATAAATAATGTATTAATCATGAGAGAGATGAAGTTGCATCATTTAGCATTTGATAAATAATGATCGCTAATAGTTTAAAGGAATTTCAATATCTTATAAAATACATGTAAAACTTTATGATTAGGGAATACGCTGTTAAAAAAAAACTAATAATATAAAATAGCAATTTAAGGATATTCATTAATGCGAAAGTTATTTTAACTACTAATAACAGAAAACCAAGAGTGAAAAGTGTAGTTTGTAGACACGGATTTGACCTCTAAAAGTGAAGTAGGCGCATAAACTGATAGATAAACATGTACCGTTTTCTAATCCTATTAATAATTAAGAAGGCCTACAATATTTTGAAAGTCAAGTTTAAAATAGAAAACATATTAATGTATGAAGATGGTACTTATTATTTTTTAAATTATTAGCTCTTGATATTTTACAGTATTGATCTAAATTATTTATTATTTAAAATTACAAAACATAGCTTTACACTCTATAGTTTTTTTCCCTGAACTCTATAGTTGGTAACATTGTATTAGTTCTGTTTTCCAACACATTCATTGGTCACAGAATTTGTTTGGTTTAATGTAACATATTCCTTGTGTCGTCACGCGCGTCGCGATAATTACTAAATTTAATAGCAATTAATGAATAAACAATACGTTTTAAAATGTATTAATTACGATAAATATGATTGTGTTTATATTCTATTTAATAATATTAGATATCAATTGAATTATTTATAAATACTCGTAAGTTGATTTTGTTGTTTTTAAATGAAACTGCTTACTATAGAATGCTGCATTCATCCGTATTTGAATTGATTTCAATTCTATGTGACATAGTTTAGTGAATGCGCTACGCAAATGTATTGTTTCATATTTATATAGAAATGTATACATAACCGAAGTTTTTATCATCAGTTTCATGAAGTTAAATGGAAAGTGGTGAATCATATCTGGCTCAATTCCATTCCTCTCAGTATTATACTATATTTACAATGGTGTACACTACACAGATGTGTATCTCGCCTTTGTTTATATAAATAATTTTAATAAACGCATAAGAGTTTTGTTATAATTAATATAAATTGATACCTAAATAAATTTCATAAATATAGATTAAATAACTGATTGTTAATATGTTTATAATTTTATCCTAATGTTACTCAAATCATAATTTATTGTTAAAAAATATTGAAATATGATTAAATTAATTTTATATTATATTCATAAATTCTGATTTGACCTCAAGATATTGCAGTTTGCAGAAGAATTCTTCAACTCCAATTATTACCACACATTTAAATATATATATATATATATATATATATATATATATATATATATATATAAATATATATATATATATATATATATATATATATATATATATATATATATGTATATATATATATATATATATATATACTAATATATATATATAAATATATATATATATATATATATATATATATATATATATATATATATATATATAAATATATATATATATATATATATTTATATATTTATATTTATATATATATATATATATATATATATATATATATATATATATATATTTATATATTTATATATTTATATTTATATATATATATATATATATATATATATATATATATTATATATATATATATATATATATGACAGAGAAATTCTCACTACCATAAGTCGCAATCATTACCACATATTAATATGAAATAATTAATAAGCGAATATCGTGTAATTATTGTTAATTTCTAGGCGAGTCGATTTGAAAGTGCCGATAATAATAATATAGCCATCAGAGTGCAACGATGACATGTCTAATTGCGAAATTATTAAATTTCTATTTACTGATTTAAAATATTATACAACCACACAAATATCTGTCATGATATTTGTGCCGACAAAAGTACAACATCAAATATATAAAATAAATGCGTCACGCTCAGTGTTTGGTTTCTGCGACCAATGAGTGCGTTGAAAAACTGAGTTTATCACTTAAGACAGTGTTACCAACTGTATAGTGTACAAAAGACTAGACATCATATATTTATTTGTCAATGCGATGCTATAATTTTTTTTAATTAGATATATAAAATTTTAAACAATATATTTGAGGTTCCTGTAAATATATATATATATA
>JADQWA010000076.1:29726-53152 GCA_018344505.1 Nebria ingens riversi | reverse complement strand
ACTTCGTAAAAGAAAGTAAAATACATAGTAACTAAATTAAACTAGTACCGCTACATGTCCTTTGTAGTAAAGTTTTGCCGTTCTTTAATTGTTTGATAAATTTCCAATAATATGTCCGTAAAATGTAACTGGTAATTCTACATCCTTCTGCCCGAGTAGATACAACGTGTTGTATTTTTTAAATGTGTATCTTCGAACCGCCACTGCAGTGCAATGTCACTGCTAGGCAATGCATTAAAGATATTTCTTGACGAAATACTTACGTCAGTATTTTGCATGCTATAGATACTTTTTACAGAGCAGCTGACAGTTTCCACGCACATCACGTTTTCTCCGACATTCACATAAAGCACTGGTTCTAACTTCCGAAATACAACTAAAGAACATAACATTTAGCAAAACTAGTTCATTGCAAATAAAACTTATATTTATCTTTAGATATACATATCTAATTTTACAATTTATAAAAGCATAAATAACAGTATTTCCTGTTTGCAAAAACTTAAGACTTTAATACGTACACCAAAAGCAGCTCAAAAGTAAAATAATCAATTGGTACTCATTTATTCTAAGCCAACAATGCCTAACTCCAAATGAAGAAGGAGAACATATAATATACCGAGATTCAGCGATATATATATATATATATACGTATCTGTATGTATGTATAATTTATCAATTTCTACGACTGCGGTTGAAGGTTAAAGTTTACCCAAATCATCTCTGCTGATCAAAAGGATGCAAATGATGCTCATTTGTGAAGAAGGACAATATCAAAGGGTTATGGTAGAATATATGTTTAAAAAAATTCTCACCCGTCAGCAGAGGACTCCATATGTCAATTGGAAAATATATAAAGCAAGATAAACGTACATATGTATATGTATACTACATAAAGAAAATACATAAATGGTAGAATCTCACGTTATTAAATTTACACATGCTTCAAATCGTAATGAAAAGCTGGAAATGCCAGTATCATAACTTTTCAAATCAAACAACAAAAAACCTCTTTCCAATGATATACATATACATGTTTTGTGTTGTTGACTAGATGATGCTTGTGTCATTTCCCTATTGTACACCACAGGTTGTTGTGCATGTTTTTTTTTTGCATTTTCATTACGAATTGTTCTGATGTACTCCAGATTATTAGTGTTATTTTTGTCGACAGTAAAATTACAAATAAAATCGAATTTCAGAAGTCTTTTGATACTTAGGAAGAATAATTGATATTTGTAACGAGTTATTTATAAATTTTAATACCATTCTGTTTAATATTTTTACGTATTTTGTTTTTATTCTGAAACTTCATAAACATAAAAAAAAATGTATTTTTAGTAGAATTTTTAGGTTATTATAAAATTTCTTAAAATGAACATTTTTTAAACCCAATGCCTACTGTAGTAGCCCATTAGATTCAATTTAGTTAATTCCAGATATGTAGAATGCATAAATGTTTGCGTACTTTGTGAAAATTGCGTTTTTGAATTTTATCATACATCAACGAATAGTTGCATAAACTATTAAAATAACATAAATATAGGGTAGGCCATCTGTTGGTTTCTTTTTGAAGTGCGTGTTATTTCGATAGTTTGTAACACTGATGCGCTTGACATAAATAGATATGTACTGTCAAATCTCCGCTATACTCCGATGTACTCTCTTTAATAAAGCAACAATCATTGAAAAAATATTGAATGGTGTAGTTTTAACAGCAATTTCAGAAAGAAACCAACATATGGCCCTTTTTATATTACAATAGCACCTAAATAAAATGTACTGTATCTTTTAGTAGTATTTTGTTCGCTACTGCACAAACATTCTTTGATAGATTATAGGGAATATATAGAAGTTTTGCCATGTAAATATTTGGTATATACCAATATATAAATTTGCGTAAAACAAGTGTGGTTGGTTACTGGGCCGCTTCGAACGCGCCAACTGGCAGTTCAGTGCATCGAAAATATTTTGTCTATTAAAGTTTATGAAATGTTGTTCAACTTTAATGAGTTCTGATATCTGCTTTTAATAATTGTAAATACAGAATTCTTAGAATGTTTAACACTAATGTAGTTTAAGTATTCCGTATGAAACTATAGTGATTCGTAAGGCATGTAATTAAATGTAGATATTACTGCCAGCAAAGGTGATTGTAATTATTACATGTTCAGCATCTTAAGCAGCATGCTGATATATGATGAGTGAAGATAATATGCTGTAGGTATTTGAGTGGTAAGTGAGCGCAATATGCATAGAATGTTAGAGTGACTGGTTTGGGAATCAAGTTTCTGGGAGATATTTGTAAATTATTCAGAAGAGATCTGCGAAGGAAACCATGTTTGTCAGATGAATATGACATTGGAAACAATGAAGCATATATCAAGGACATGAACTGTATAATAGAGCTGTATAGAGATTTCGAAATAAAATCGGGACAGGAATGTGAACATTATACATGAGATTAGCATTACAACTGTAGCGTATCCAAACGAGTGTATTTTATTAGTAATTAAATACTGACATCGCTACAGGAACTGTAGTATTACCTGTTCTAGGAGCTTAACCCTTAAAGGGTACTATGGGTCTAGCAGACCTCGAGGTATTTTGACTTGAAAAAATATTTATTGCATTGTAATTTTTCAATAATAAAGTCGATAAATACTTGTAAGTCTGTTTCTGTGAAAGCTTCGCTTTTTTGTGCTCAAATAAATACTTTTTTAAAAGACTTGCTATTATCACTAATTTTACCTTAAAGAAGTATATCTGTAGTATATTCAGTTAAATTTTTAGATCAAAATATTGAAAATTGTGAAAGTTATTCAATTTTAAGGAAAAAATAGTGATTTTTCGGTTATTTTTTCAATGATTATTTAAACAATAAAAATATTTAAAAATCCAATCTATGCGCCCTTAAAATATATTAGTTAAGCATCATTCATGCAAATTTTGAAGTTAATATATTTAAAAAGTCAGCTGCAATTCGAAAATTTGTCGGATGGGTCTGTCTGACCTATTGTGCTCTTAATTATTTTGAAGTGTGCCCTTTAAGGGTTAAACGTTCAGTAGTATCTCTGTAATATTTACAAAATATTAGGATAATTTATGTTGTTTTTAAAACATAAGTTATACATTATTATCATGTCGGCAGAACCTAAAAATTATAATAATATACGAAGTAGAAAACACCGTTAGAAGACTACATTCTATAAAATTATTCACCAAAATAAATTAATTGAAAAATATGAATAGCATAATTAAATTTAATTTTAATCGAACCAGATGTAGGCTACCAAGCATGAAATTGGCCAAGATATTGGTCGAAACGTTGTGGATATAATACGTCTTCCTCTTTCATTTCATTTACATCGCATATAATACAAATATTCGTATCTTTTTAAGTTTTGAGGTTCAAACATATTATTTAAATAGAATAACATTTGCATTTTCATTAATAAATATGTGTTACATAACAAATTTAAATCTACAGCAAATCATTTGCACTTGTAGGCAAATTCACATAAGAAGAACAATTTTGTGGCATGAATCATCACTACACTCCATATGATTACATGTAAAAAGTGTATGACTCATGCTACAAAAATGTTCTTCTTATGTGAATTCGACTATATGTAGGCGAATTCACATAAGAAGAACATGTTTGTGGCATGAATCATCACTACACTCCATATGATTATATGTAATAAGTGGATGATTCATGCCACAAAAATGTTCTTCTTATGTGAATTCGGCTATACATAAACACCTATAATACTTTCTCAAAAGTAATAAGTACGTATTGTAATCAATGTCTAAAACGGGATATTATTTTGTCTGCAACAACGTTCAATAAACAATGATTTGTATACAAATCGGGTGTAAACATCTTATTTTTGATAAGAATGTGTAAACCGGAGGGCATGTTTATTCTGGTTGTGTTTTCAGGAACTCCAAGGCATCATTTGTAAGTAAACCGCGTTTGATATTCATTAATTTCCATATTCGTTGCCATAGTAAATATATGCGTGTATGTACACATTTACTTCTGTTGCAAAAGAAAACAATTGAATACATTATTTGTGATAATTGACAGTTTGATTTACAGAGCATTTGCAAGTTTTACCATTTTTAAAGTTATTCATAACATTATATAATTTAAATTATTTAAAATTTGGAGTAAAAAATATCTTTCCCCCAAAAATAAGATCAAGCAGTAGTGATAAATAAACCAGGATAGTGCGTATAGCAACTTTAGCGCAATGGTTAAGTCTTCTATGCGCTAACATCGGGTGGCTTTCATTTTATAATGATTTTGAATTTTTCAAGTCTATTTTGACAATTTTAATCACATATTAAATGGAAGTGACTGTTGGGTTTTGCAAACCAAGTGTGTGACTACTGTGGAAATTACATTTTTAAGAGGTATTTGTGGTGTTTCCAATACAGACAGGAAGCGAAATATGTGGGTGTAAGAAAGTCCAGTGTCGAACAAAGTAGTATAAAGAGTTATTTTTATAGATATGTTTTTTATTTTTATATGAAGAATAAATGCGATATAATTCCATTAGTCTTACAAAAGTAATTTTGAATATAGAAATAAAATATTAGAAATACACGTATTACGTTCAGAAAAAGTTTACTCGCATTCTACATATTTTCAAATTTCAATACTTCAGCAATAAGTGCGATTTTTAAACAAATAAATAAGAAAATGATTTTAATTAATGACGTATACAGTAATCATTTCCTGATAAATGTTAAAATAACAAAATACTAAAACCTCCTCTGCCTTGGTGCTCACTAAACGTAACGTCAAATTTACACATTTTTAAAATATACCACTAGCTATTTCACAAAAATTTATTACCATTTGCATGTGATATCACATCATGCAATAAATAATGCATAAGTGCCCAATATCCAGAATTTATATCTGTGCAGTCCGGAAATCTGGGAAAGTTTTATATGTTATGGCAATCATGATAAATAAAGAATCAAAAAGACCAACGTAAAAAACAACTTGTTACGTTTCAAGGTTATGTTTATCACCATTTTACACGATTTTACGATACAAAAAGAGATTTCTGTATAAAACAAATATTTACAAGAAAAAACTTGTATTTTAAATCATCAGTGATAACAGCCCATAACATATTATATTAAATTTACTACGTTTTGATTGGTTGCTATAGTTACAGCTTACATAGCGAATTTAATACATACATACATAACTTCATGCCTATTCCCATCAAATGGGGTGGCAGAGCCGTTCAACTCTATTGTTCATGCAATTGTCAAGCGCCATGCAATATTTATTTATACTCATAAATCGCTGCAATGCCCTGCATTAGGCCTTTTTCTACGTAGTTTAGATAAGAGTAGTACGTAATTTAGATAAAAAGGATATTAAAATACAAATTTTGAAATAATCAGGAAAATATAATTACTCATTATACTATATAAGCAATTATTATGACTGGAAATTTGTTAGATTTCAAATAAATGAAAAATCTAATAAAATATATTTTTCAATACTACAATATTTTGAATATTTTACTAACCCTTTAAACACTTCACCCAATATATTTTTGATAATCGATATCAAATTTAAAATGATCTAGTTTGTCGTATGTTCCTGTTAAAATATTATCAGGCGTAGTTGGTATGATTTATAAAATATATAATTGTAAAACTAGTTTTGCTGTATGTGTCGCCGTAGTAAGTATATTGCAGAAACAACAAAAATAGCTAAATTAAACAATAACTTTTCGGTTTTCTACCGGGTTATACGTATACAAATCTTAAGTTTAATGTTCCATGATTAAAGTTTAAACAATTTTGGCTGTAGTGTACCCACAAACACACGCACAAATAAACACGCAGACGCCATTCGAAAAATAGCCAGACTCGATTTAGATAAGGTCAAAAATTGTGTTCGTCAACATAATGTCTGAGTACGCCTCATTTATAGACGTGTGAATTTGGCCCAACTTTAAACATATAAGATAGAGGATGATATTTTTACTTTCTTCTACGAAGTAATAAGTAAGTATTTTAATCACGAAAAAAAAAAATTCTCGACATTTTAACGGAAATACACCATTTGACCTTCCCTAACTCGAGTCTGACTATTTTTGGAATGACGTCTGTGTGTGTGTGTCTGTGTGTATGTGTGTGTGTGTGTATGCGCTCTACAGCCTACACTGTTGATGATAAAATTATGAAACTTTAAACTTAAGATTTGTATATGCCTGGGAAGAAAACCTCCTATTTTGAAAAGCATATTCAAACCGGAAGTGCGTGTTTACTTGAGACACTTTTTGCATATCTTCGAAACGGCTGCACTTACAGTAAAATATATATAATTAAAGTTAAAGACATTAATGATTTGAACATCTTTTGTTTGAAACATTTCTTCAAAAAGTGTACCAGTTACGAGAAAATTGCTATTATCCTATTTATATTGCCATAGTTACATAGGTATGGAAAATTATATGTAATAAATCGTATCTAGAACAAAATTGAAAGAATAAAATTGAAAGATATTAGTATTCTGCACAACTTTTGTTTGAAACATTTCTTCAAAAAGTGTACCAGTTACAAGATCTATTTTATTGATATTGCCATAGTTACGTAGATATGGGAAATTATATATAATAAATCGCATCTACTATGCATGTCAATTGTTTTAAATATTCAAATATTTTGACATTCAACATTTATTGTCAGTGTCACAAATAAATTTAGTGAAAAACCGTTACAAAGGTTAGTAAATAATTTAAAATATTATTCTCTGGTTTAAAGTTAATTTGAAAACTAAAAAATGCCCGGCCATAATAATTTTTAATAATTGGTAATGAATATTTATATTTCCTGTATATTACTATAGCATCGAACATTCTTTATACTACTATAAAATCCAACATTTAAAATCTAAAATACATATGTTTTCTTTGGAAATCTGACAATAAACTAACTTTACAATTTTGGTAAAAGTGAGTCTTAGGAGGGCCACTGACGTATGTCAAAAAAAAAGCATAACCGCTGAAGGATAGTTCCAGATAGTTCATCGAAAGGGTTTTCTTGATCTGTCCTATACCCCCCCCCCCTCCCCCCCGCGGCCAATAACCTAATCCTTGCACTGGCTTAAGAGGCAAATCACATCGTAGGGTATAGTTTCAGTGTTATTTCGTTGGCTTACCATCAAAATATACTGACTACGTAAAAGAAAGTTTAGGGCCAACACATGGCCGATGATTCGTTAATGTATTGAATATTATATGATCAAACGTCAATCATTAGATAAACTTTTGCTTTTATGTTGACACATACGAGTATGTATATTTATATATTGACCTTCCTCGGCTATAGACTATAACTTCAAAGTCGTGGCATCCAATATTTAAAACAAGTAGGCAAGGAATTACTTCCAGACGAATTCATCCTTTTCATGTTCAAATGCACATGTTAAGGAATCTGTGATATACCCAGTTGATATACATTGTTTAAAAAAACAAATATTATTCAAAATCAAGTAATATGCAGTATTCAGTGTTTATGCATGAAAATATTAATAAAGGATCCCGTTTTGTTATTAATAATTATATAAGTTCTATGAAAGTTTGCATAATTATTCGCTTAATTCTTGTATTCATTTTTTTTCTTAATTTTTAATCGGATTCATAGATATGAATTTTTAAGGTCAACTATCAGGCTCGCTTAGAAAAACATCGTGCCTTGCAAATGAAAAAAAAAACATTTGATGTGTATTTGCATAAAAAATGCCTGGTAAAAATTTCATTTATTTTGATCTTGTATTAATGGAGAAAAAAAAATAAAAACTATGAAAAAGTGCCTATTTATTTTTTTACATTTTTTATCTCCAATAATACTAGTTAGAAATAAATGAAATTTTTACCATGCATTTTTTATGCAAATACACATCGAATGGTTTTGTTTTTTCATTTGCAAAGCACGATGTTTTTCTAAACGAGCTTGATGGTTCACCTTAAAAGTTCTTTGATAGGATTGTGACGTCATGAACTCTCGAAAGTTTTTAAAGTGAAGTTTAGCACACTACTGATTTATTAGTATTATTGCGTGCGCCATTATAGGAAATGTTCTCTTTTCAGCGTGTTGTATGCTGTCAGTGTGCGTGTGCTTTACCAAGCCCTGACTCCCTGAATTTGTGGAAATCTGTGTTTCCTAGACAGGGGAACCAGAGTATCTAGAAAAACCGAGAAAAAAACCTGCCGACGTACCATTTTACCGAAGTAAATCACAGGTAGAAAATTTTAGCCGCTAGAGGCTAGACCCTCGACTAGACCACGAAGACCATCGTACTACTGATGCAAAAGATATTTTAATTTTAGTAGTTGGTATTCTTTATTTATTATTATTATTATTCTTTTCTTTATTAGAAAATTTAAACAAAATCAACCAAAAGAATGAAACACAGCGTTATTTACAAACACTGACAGGCAACATGTGACAAATAGCAAGACAGTTCAAAAACGGTTTTAAGTAAATGTATGCGGTATATACTAACAAAAGTATTATAAAAAAATCTTGCAGAATATGCAAAAGTATGAATCTAGCATATTGTGTTATGTATTATAATGATTATTTTATATTGATATTGTTATTTTAATTTAACCATTTGATATTTACAATCTGTTTTATTTGACAATAAGTAAATTTGTGTTTATATTATAACTTGTATTAATTAAATCACATAGAGCAAAATAATTGATGATGATTATATTCTAATTGGTCTCTTAAATTCCAAGGGTTAGTTTTCAAATAATAAATTTTAATTTAATAAAGACTGTCAGGGCATATTAAATAAATAAATGTCCTGTTACTACTACTATATTATTATATAGAGTTCACAATATAGTACATATTTATTTAATATCAACGCTAATAAATATCACTCACGAATTATGACAACTTGTGTGCAATTCTAGGTTTTCTTAACACTTAAGTTGACAGTGTCTATAAAGAGAAAATTTTCTGAGAAAAATTCGCTTCTGGAGTAATAAGTGTCTACTAAAATTTAACACGTCAAGAAATATAACTTTTTGCAGAAACACTCGTTATACATTTGCTATTCTTGGTAACAACAGCCGGTAGCATATACTCAAATCTAAAGTTTTGCTAGTGCACATATATAAACAATTTATATTATAATTTTATTATTATACAACTAGCTTAGGAGCAATACCCATAATATCAGCATTAGAGGATTAGTTAGCATGGCAAAAATGTAAAAGAATGAATCATTTAAAATTATTTTACATTCCAAACAAATACCGTAAATGTATTAATTAATCATAGAAACTCGGGAATTTTATTCTTTATGCACAAAACATTGATAATCATGTACTATTATCATTTCTGGTTTAATGCCATGTATACCTATGACACTCTTAAAAACATCTGCAGTATTTTGCAGTGGACTTTCTTATACGTAGTAGGTATATTTTGTATTCAAAACTAAGATTTTGTTAGTCTCAATTTTTACTAATGCGGAAATTAATTTTTAGTAATATTTAGTAATATTCTTGTTGCAAATATATTCTGGCAACTGACTTTTATTACTGAGAAATATTTAGTTGTTACAATTTTTTTCTCAGTGTGTGTCTTATATTAATACCCTAAACGTGTCACGTGGTACATTAGGGTACCAAGGAAGTGAATTAAAATTTAGAGTACGTTACAATATATTTATTTTGCAAATTAAAAAAAAGCCTTCTTTGCGCTTAAAGTATTACCCGTTCTCCACTCTGACCGAGTTTCATGGTTAACCATACATGACATGCACATCACAATAAGAGTGTATATCAGCGGAAAACGATAATAGATACAATGAAATGCATATATCCTTTTTTAATGGTAACTGACGCGAAACAACAATTTTTTGTAAACCAATATGATTAAATCCCTGAACTTGCTACAATTGCTTATTTTAATTAAAAAATAAGCTTATTTGAAACTGGTTCTCTTTTTTAAATGAATATGCAAACAGAATCTAAATTTATATACAGCAATCACAAAGCATTGAATAAAGTGTTTATTTTTTCATACACCTCCTATAAATGTTCAAAAATAAATAAATTTTAATACGCCAGATATTATTCTTATAAATACGTACGTATTTGCTTTCAATTTATTACTTCCTATAAAACATTGTTGACTTTATAAAAATAAGATCTTATATAAGAATTTTAATAAAAAAAAAACGTGCGATGAACGAAAAAAGTTTTAATTTATAATCTCAACACAAAGGTTATGAAAGCAATTATGTTTTTAAATTAATGAAAATCTGTAGAAAACAACAGTATTTGCATGTAGACATTTTTTTAAAAAGAAAACTTGCATTAATTTGCATAGTTCTTCCTGAACTATGTATAGCTTCTGGCTATAAGCTCGTTAATGACTTTTTATTAAAATATAAATAAGAACAATTAGAAGTTATGTATGTAGGAGCTCGTAAACTAATAAGAAAACATAAAAAATAAGAACTCTGACATAATTGCATATAGATTTTGTTAAAATCTCTGTAATGTTTAGGGTATTAATAAATAATAAGTGGCATTTTAATTAAAAAGGAACGAATGGAATGATGTCTTACCCTGAACTATCTTATACGTAGTAGGTATATTTTATTTAGATAGGAAGGTTATTAAAATAGAAATGATTAAACATACAAGAAAATATAATTACTCATTACACTATATTAAGAAATTATTAAGGCCGGACGTTTTTAATTAAAACCATTTTTTAGTTAAACACTAATAAAATATTCCTATATACTATTTTTAATATTTTACTAACCTCTGAAACGCTTTTTCACTAAAATCTATTTGCTTAAATGTTTAAAATATTTGGTTTCTGACAGTTGACAGGTATAGTTGATACGATTTATTAAATATAATGTTCCATACCTACGTAAATATGGCAATACAAATAAGAAAAGTAAGAATTCCAATAGCAATGTCCTTAAGTTTATTCAGGTTGTAAACGAAAGAAGTAAAACAATAATGAGAATAATAATTTTTAAAATAAATCAAAAAAACCATTGCCCTATTTTTCCGGTTTGTGCGATGGTTTTACTAATATATATAACAGTTGATATAATCCAGATACGCTGGCAACAATCTTACGTCATTTTGTATCAAAAACCTGCTAAAAACTTATCAACATGAAATTTCCTGCTGGCTTAAAAAACTATTGAAATTAAAATGAAAGGTACTTATCAAAAATTATTTAAAATAAAATAAACTGTCGTGAAATATCAAATCATTTAAAAAATTATCATTTTATCCAGTTTCACGACCTAATATAGAAGATTAACATTTGTTTAAACTCTTAAGTTGGTAATTTTGACACATTTGCTACGTTTACATATGTATACTTTTGTACCGTTGTTTATTTCGTTTAATACTCTTGTTAAAATAGCTTGCGATTTACGAGCTATGAATTTTATATATTTCTTAGTTTTTATCTATTTATACGTACCTAGGTGTCGAAACAAGTGATGCTTATTTTTAACCTGCCAAAATTGCATTGCTATGAATAATATAATGAATATAAAGAAGCAATAACTGGTGGAATAGCAGTGCTGGAACATTCATTTATTTAATTAAACCTAACATTTTGGCTTCGTAAATTCCTTCATTAGATTAATCAGTGAGTTTTATTTTTAAAACATATATGTCGAAACATCGATAGTCATAATGTAAAAACAATAAATACAATGTTATACAACTGATTAATTAATCTTGTTATGAAGGCATACGCGATGTTAAAACGTTCAGTTTAATTAAATAAATGAATATACCAGGACTGCAATCTAACCAATTATTGCTTCTTGATAATTATCTAGCCGATTCATTTTTAACGTATTTAAGTGATTCATTGTGGCAATTTAAAATTTTGGGGAATTATAAAAAAGTTTTAATTAATTAAATAAGCTAAGTTAAACATAATGTTTTATATACTTGCTATATAAAACTGGAAACAGATTGATTACATTTACAATTTTTTAGTAGTCCTTAAGTAACTTAGAAACCTAAAATGCAAAAATATGAAAACTTCTGTTATAGCATCGAAATTTAATTGGGAATATTTATAACTATTAAAATTCTTCTTTTAGGAGAATTGAATAGTAAAAAAAACAAGGAGAAAGGGGCAAATCTAAACAATTGGAAAGCGGTAATTTAACACCATCTCAGAAAACTGTAAAGAATTGTATTGAAAAATACAAATTTGATGTTTAATATTGATGCTACAAACTAAATTAACAAAAATAACTTGCCAATAACGCTAATATTCGATAATATATCTAAAAACAATTAAATTTGTGATGACAGGAGAGTACTACAACAGCTGATTTAATCTGCTTCTAACTTCAAGTTGTCCGTGCTCTATTATGCGTTTTTACTTTCTTTTACGAAGTAATAAGTAAGTATTGTAATCACGAAAAAAAAAAACCCCGACAATTTAACGGAAATACCTCTTTGGACCTTCCCGGAATCGAGTCTGACTATTTTTGGAATGACGTCTCTGTGTGTGTGTGTGTGTGTGGGCGCGCGCGCGCTCTACAGCCTACACTGTTTAAGATAAAATTATGAAACTTTAAACTTAAGATTTGTATATGCCTGGGGCGAAAACCTCCTATTTTTGAAAAGCATATTCAAACCGGAAGTGCATGTTTACTTAAGACTTTTTTTGCAATTTCTGCAATATCTCCGAAACGGCTATACTTGCAGTAAAAATATTTAGAATAACATTGAAAGATATTAGTATTCTGCACAACTTTTGTTTGAAACATTTCTTCAAAAAGTACCAGTTACAAGATCTTATCTCATTGATATTGCCATAGTTACGTAGGTATGGAAAATTATATGTAATAAATCGCATCTACTATGCATGTCAATTGTTTTAAATATTCAAATATTTTGACATTTTACATTTATTGCTATTTGTCAGTGTCACAAATAAGTTTAGATAAGTTACAAAGGTTAGTAAATAATTTAAAATATTATATGAAAATATTTTGTAAGGTTTAAAGTTCATTTGAAAACTAAAAAATGTCCAGCCATAATCATTTTTAATAATGTGTATTGAATAATTATATTTTCTGTATATTACTATAAAATCGAACATTTTAAATCTAAAATACATATGTTTTTTGGAAATCTGACAATAATCTAACTTTACAATTTTACTGGACATAATGAATGAAAATATTTTCTTTTAAATTTAACCATTTTATATTTTAATTTATATACCATCAAATCAAAATATACTGACTACGAAAAGGAAAGTTTAGGGCCAACACATGGCCGATGTTTTTTTTTTAAATACATGTTTGGAAATAAAACAATGTTGTTATACTTCGGAGTTTTTCAATGATACTTCATCATTTATAATATTGAACACAAAATTACTATTATTGGTTCAATTATCCCTTAGAAATATATTTTAATAAAATATTGATTTTTATATGGTTGATTCATTATTCCGAGTTTTGACATGATAAGGTTTTTTTTTTTGTGGATATAAGGTGTAAGATGTAAGGATAAGTATATGAATAGAAACTACCTGTGAAGCAGATAGGTTATTTAGGTTAAGTTACTTATAATTGCATGGAAACGAGTGAAAATATTACCACAAACCATAAAGATCTCCTTAATATTTAAATAGTTCTGCTTTATTTAAAAATAAAGAACTTTTTGGTTTGTCGGTTTAAGAGGTTTTTTTCACTCCTTTTCCATCCAATTACAGTTTTCCACGACAGAGTTATAGTAGTACTAATCAAATTAACCCCACACATTTTTTTTAATGATTACCATCAAAAGCCACAACATTTGAATCTGGCCAAACACGCTAATTCAACATTGATACAATCCGCATACAAAAGTGTTGTATTTTATTGTCTTTAATGCTACATCAATTTTTCTTTACATTAGATAAACATATTTCTGTTTATCTGTCATGTACTTCGCAGTAAAATATTGTCGATAATTTTCTTTGTTCTTAAAGTTCGTAAGCAATACGATTTGAGATAATTTTGGTTTTAGAACAGGGTTGTTACCTATTGCCATGGAATATAAACATATACATTCTAATTTAATTCGCATTTTTTTCTTGTTTTAAACCCCATCGTTTATTAATTTATGTGTTATTTTATTTATATTGTGGCGAATATCATAGCTAGACGAGGAATATATAAATTTATCCCCACCATACAAATGAGAATGAACATTTATTATTAAAGTTTTAATGCGGTGTGTCTGTGTCTTTACATCCGAAACTGCTGAAATGATAGTTATGGAACTTTAAACTTAAGATTTGTATATGAAATAAACGAAGGCATTTTATTACGTTCGTATACGAATGTATATAAGGAAGTATTGAAATCATGCAAATTTTCGAACTCGAGATTTTAACGGAAATACACCTTTTGACCTTCCCTGGGTCGAGTCAGACTATTTTAGGAATTCCGTCTGTGTGTGTGTGTGTGTGTTCTATAATCATGAAACTTTAAACTTAAAAAATATGACTCGGAAGAAAAATTCCTATTTTTGAAAGGTATATTCAAACCAGAAGTGCATGTTTACTCTTGTAATTTTTTGAAAATTCTGCAATATCTCCAAAACGGCTGCACTTACAGTAAAAATAGTTATATTAAAAATGAAAGATATTAATATTCTACACAACATTTGTTGGAAATGTATTTTCAAAAAGTCTACTTACTAGTTACAAGAAAATTGCACCTGAAAATCTTAAATTACTTATTTATGTTGCCATAGTTATGTACGAGTATATATGCATGGAAATTTATATTTATTCAATCATATCAACGATGTCTGTCAATATTTGAACAGGACAACAAAATAGACTAAAATAATTTGGGTTCTGACATTCGACAATATATATTGACAAAGAAGTGTTTAAAAAGTAATATATTCAAATTATTGTGGCATTGAAGAACATAATTTGAAAGTCATTAATTTTTTTTGAAACTAATAAATTTTTGTTTATAATATTCATATAACAGATATTATTTCCTTGAATTTTTAAAAATTAGTCTAATGATCCTTCTTATTTAATTTTATATATTTACTACGTATAAGAAAGTCCAGTGCAAAGATGTTTTTTGTATTGTAGTAATATATAGATTGAACATATCAAAATTTCTTTGTTATGCAATATATATTTACACGTATTTTATGGATAAACACGTTTCAAAAAAACGCGATACAATGAAGCAAATCAATATATTTTTGAATACAAACATTACTGTTTATCGGTTCTATTAACCTTTATAAGCGTATTTTAGTAAATATTGATTTTTGATATGGTTGATTTACAATTCAGAGTTTTTACATGATAATGTATTTTTTGTAGATATAAGATGTAAGGATAATTATATGAATAGAAACTAACCGCGAAGCGGATAGGCAATTATTTAGCTTGAATTAGTAAAATAATATTATAAACCACAAAGTTACGCTTTATTTTTAAATAAAATAGAATATTGTTCGGTTTAAGACGTTTTCACACCATATATATATATATATATATATATATATATATATATATATATATATATATATATATATATATATCTACGTTTCCATGACAAAAAAAATAAGAAATGTATTATTATCTTTCATTTAGAATTTGTTTTTTACTGCAACTGTAGTTATTGCGGAGATTTGCAGAAACAACATAAAATTACTAGAGTAAACATGCACTTCCGGTTTGAATATTCTTTTCAAAAATAAAAGGATTCCTTGCCCGTCATATGCAATTCTTAAGTTTAAAGTTTCATAATTATAACTTCAACAGTTTTGGTTGTAGAGCACACGTGCCTAACACATACAATTTTTTATCTCCTGAGATACGCAACTGATTAGATTTAAAATGGGAGCAAATTCAATCGGGTATCTACACAATATGTGTGCTAAATTTGTTTTAAATCGGTTCGGTACCTTCAGAGGAGAAGAGGTGACAAAATTTGGTCTTACGACTTACGAGCGAGCGACCAACATGTTGCCAAGTATATGACATATTTCCATTATTAGAATCAGGGCGATAAAAGACGAACTTTTTGTTAAACAAATTCCAACCCGATAATGTTACAGACACAAAATGCAGATAAACAATAGGTCTTCTAAACTATGTACAGCGAGCTTAAAATTACGAGATGTACATCATTTTTATCAAAAATCTAAATTAGGAATGTACTCGTATATCTAAATAAATAATTTCCACAAAATGTACAGTGGCTCTTATTTAAAATCTTCTTAGATGGGATTATAATTCAATTTTCTTGCTGTAATCTAACATATTTCGTTGTTTCACGGCTAAAAACAGATGTCGAAATGCTAATAGGGTAATGATAATGTTATATGGAATATTACCTTTTCGGCATGTTGTGCGATGTTAGTGTGCGTAGCCAATATTTGCCCTGATTAGTGTACCGAAGTTAACTTAACCAAATCCTGGCCTTCTGTATGGAATGGTTTCGAAATTATCGAGTCACATAAATGTGTGTGCGTGTGCTCCTACAGGCAAGGAAACCGCAGTACCCGGAGAAACCTGCTGACGTACCGTTTTAACGAAGTAAGTCACAGGTGAAAAATTCTATTTGGCCTAGGTGGGACTTGAACTAGGCAAAACTCACAGCTCACTTATTGTGAGGCCGAAACTTCGGTTGAAGCGTTAGCAATTAGATCATGGCCGCTTCAAGCTAGGGTCTTGGCCATGTAGCTTCTCATGTTTAGTTGCTTCGAAGTATATCATATGGAGAATTGCTGAGGTTGTGTATTACAAATATACATCTGGGTTTATTTAAATAATTTGGGTAACCTGTAATTTCAGTACAAGTATATTTTCCGCAAAACAATATATAATTCATCATATACTTACATACATACATAACCTCATGCTTATTCCCATCATATGGGGTGACAGAAAACCCTTTACATTCATTCAGGTTTTTGGACAATCTTTCGCCATTCAATTCTATCCTTACAAACTTTTTTCGCTTCATTCAATTATGCAAATCATGATGAAACCTTAGCGACTTAACAATTTAGTTTCAAAAAACGTTCTTACGGTCTATAAATATATTAAGTAATTTAAAGAACTACGTATATTGAACTTTTATACGTTGTAGGTATTTTAGTTTAGGTAGGAAGGATAATAAAATACAAAATTTAAAAAATTATTCATTATATATGACAGTCGAAACGTACGTCGAGTAAAAATAAAATATATTTGTGAAACAACCAAGTGTTCTTTTTAAGTAATTATGGTAAAAGTGAGTCTTAGGAGGTCTCATTGACACTTAGCAAAAAAACACATAACCGCTGAAGAATAGTTCCACATAGTTAATCGAAAGGGTTTTCTTGATCTGTCCCCCTTCCCAACAACCTAAACTTTGCCATGGCTTAAGGGGCAAATCACTTCGTTGGATATGCTTTCTATGTATTCCGTTGGCAACTGTCAGTGAGACCTCCTAAGATTCACTTTAACCCGATATTGTAAATATATCACTAACCTTTTAAACACATCTTTGTCAATCTATTTTGGGGTAAAGAGAGTCTTAGGAGGGCCACTGACAGTTGCTAACCAGTTGCTAACGAAATACACAGAAATTATACCATACGAAGTGATTTGCCCCTTAGGCCAGGGCAAAGTTAAGGTTGATGGGGGGGGGGGGCAGATCAAGAAAACCCTTTCGATGAACTATCTGGAACTATCCTTCAGCGGTTATGCTTTTTTTTTGACAAACGTCAGTGGCCCTCCTAAGACTCACTTTTACTCTATTTTGCACAATTGACGTTAAATGTCAAATACAAAGTTATTTTAGGAGATTTTGTTTTCCTGTTAAAAGAATGACAAGCACAGTTGATATGATTTATTAAATATAAATGTCCATTCCTTTATAACTATAGCAACATAAATTAGAAATGTAAGAATTCCAGTAACAATTTTCTTGTAATCGGTACAATTTTTTGAAGAAACTCATGATTATAAATGTACAAATTAAGAAATATTACCACTGATAATGTGGTGAAAAGCATGTCTTCTTACGTTTTACCTTAGCCAGAGATATTACTACACTGTATCCTTATTTTTGGTTGCTACTGATGATGACAACTTAGTTGTCGAAATACGTATTAGCTTTTTCAATTATTTTGTGGTTAAGGATTTTATATTATTTTTGTGATTATAGTTTAAATAGTTTTAGCTTTAGAGCGTAACTATTATATTTTAGAATGATGACCAAGCAAACCAGAAATGAATGGCGGTTATGTTAGTTCAACCAGTATAACATAAATATTTCAGGAAACGTATTGTGCAAATTATTTCTATTTACGGAACGCAAAACCAAGAAACCGTATGAATCGGCTGCATTACAGAAGATAGTATTTGTTTTTTATGTATATAGCTTATTTGTTGAAATGCGCACCACGCCAGCCATTTCTAGATAATTAAAAGCGCAAATGAATAAAACAATATTATTTTCGCTGTAATTGTATGAACAGAGTGCTTGATAGAAGTATGCCGGAATGATTGGCTTTATATGAATGCCGAATTTCGTTGCAGAAACTTTCAAATTAACACAAATATAGCAACCAAACAAAACTTAGGACGTCTAATTTTATGCAGTTGTATATTTTAGTGATATTTTGTTTACGTGTGCTTAAATGTTTTTTCTTAGAGTACAGGTTATATTGAAGCTTATACAGATTAAAAATATAAGTTTCTTCTTGTATATATTTGTTATATACCCATGCCTTCTTGCTTCGTTAAGTTGTATGAAATATTGAAACCAATATGACTAACAAGTTAATTGTTTTTAATTTTGATCGTTTTAATTTTTGCTTTCTTATACGAAGTAATAAGTAAGTATTGTGTATTGCAAAGAATTTATACTTTAACGGAAGTAGATCTTTTGACCTTCCCCGAGTCGAGTGCGACTATTTTTGGATTGACGTCTGTGTGTGTGTCTTGTGTGTGTGTACCTACACTGTTGATGATAAAATTATGAAACTTTAAACTTAAGATTTGTATATGTCTGGTAAGAAAAACTCTTATTTTTGAAAAGAATATTCAAACCGGAAGTGCATGTTTAATATTTTGCACAACTTTTGTTTCAAACGTATAAGAATGTCCAGTGCAATAATTGTAACCATAATTCATTGCACTGGACATTCTTATACGTAGTAGGTATATTTTGTTTATACTCAATGGTTACAATGAATCAAAATATTTTCTTGAAATTTATTTTTTTTATACCATATTATCTTTTCTATCTAAACAAAATATACCAACTACGTATAGGAAAGTCCAGTGCATTGCACTGCAGAGTTCTGCGCATGTAGGAAAATTTTGCATACTGCTATTTGTATTATTATACGAGAAGAAAATAATAAAAACCATCATTACCGATTATTATTTTGCTAACTTACTAACTTTGATTATCCAACATCGTAATTTAAGTCATCCGTGTAACATAATTGCATCGTAGACACGACGCAGTTGTAGACATAACAAAAGAACTAACTACACAAATAAATTAAACAAAATAACCTTTAAAAATTCTCATCATAACTCTACAGGCAAAGTAATACTTAACGATAATAAATTAGTTACAATTATGAATGTGAACGTGATTAAAAAGGAGAAAATTTAACAAATCTCTGGAGAAATTAGTAGATAAATCGAGTTTGCCTAATCCTCGTCAAAGTTTATTGTTTAAGCACTTTTCATTTAATAAAGCTTACTTGACGAACTTTTTGAGTAATGAACTTAAAAGCTTTGCAAGGGAAACCCTATGTGAAATACAATTTGTTGTCTATTCATACTTGATATAAAATTAATCTTTGGGTAATGAATGAATTATGCCTTCCCATAAGGTTAATTTTTTAAATGAAGGGTTATATACTTATTAAGGCAGTGACGCATTGTATACCTATAGTTCTTAAATGCAATATAAACCTATACATGACAAATATTTTGTAATATATACGTATTTATTGCATTGGTTCACTCTGAAACAATATCGTTTATTAATTATTTGCTATTGAAATATCGTTATTTTCAAAATGTACATGACGTCAACAAAAGAATGAAATACTCATCCCCTCCCAAACTAATGAGAACGCTGGCCAATGAGCGTGCTGGAAAATCAGCCTCCAATGTTATCACGAATAGAAACCTATTTTTACTTTCTTTTACGAAGTATAAGTATTGTAATCACGAAAAAAAAAAATTCTCGAAATTTTAACGGAAATACTGCTTTTGGCCTTCCCTGAATCGAGTCTGACTATTTTGGAATGACGTCTGTGTGTGTGTGTGTGTGTGTGTGTGTGGTTGTGTGCGCTCTACAGGCTACACTGTTGAAGATAAAATTATGAAACTTTAAACTTTTGTATATGCCTGGGAGGAAAACCTCCTATTTTTGAAAAGCATATTCAAACCGGAAGTGCATGTTTACTTAAGACTTTTTTTTGCAATTTCTGCAATATCTCCGAAGCGGCTATACTTGCAGTAAATATAGTTAGAATTAAATTGAAAGATATTAGTATCTGCACAACTTTTGTTTGAAACATTTCTTCAAAAAGTGTACCAGTTACAAGATCTTATTTTATTGATATTGCCATAGTTACGTAGATATGGGAAATTATATATAATAAATCGCATCTACTATGCATGTCAATTGTTTTAAATATTCAAATATTTTGACATTTAACATTTATTGTCAGTGTCACAAATAAGTTTAGTGAAAAAACGTTACAAAAATTAGTAAATAATTTAAAATATTATATGAAAATATTTTGTAAGGTTTAAAGTTCATTTGAAAACTAAAAAATGCCCAGCCATAATAATTTTAATAATGTGTAATGAATAATTATATATTTCTGTATATTACTATAGAATCGAACATTTTAAATCTAAAATACATATGTTTTTTAGAAATCTGGCAATAATCTAACTTTACAATTTTACTGGACATATGAATGATAATATTTTCTTTTAAATTTAAATATTTAATAATTTAATATTTTAATTTACGTATATACTATCAAATCAAAATATACTGACTACGTAAAAGAAAGTTTAGGGCCAACACATGGCCGATGTTTTTTTTGAAATATTAACCCGTTTATTTTTGTTTTAAATAGTACAATCTTTACTATTGCAAATATCAAGCATATGTTTCATTTACCTTAGTTGACTCACTGTCATATATGTTCATAAATCATACCGTCTCACTGCTTGTTTCGCATACTGTTTGTAGTTGCAGTGTTCTCAGCATGTGGAGTTATTTAGAATTTTAACTTGGCCAACTATAACTATAACTATTTTATAGTTAAATAGTTTAGTTGAAGATATTGGCATAAACTATTTCGTACCATAACTATCCTTAACTGAACAGTACAGCAACTTTTCTGACAGAATGTACCAGTTGTAGTTAATCCCAAACTAAACCATAATTACAAGCGTAACGTATTCCTTTAATTTCAAGATTTGTAAATTATGATAATAAATTAAATAATTTAAAAAAATTACATAATAAATAAACATCGGCCACGTGTTGGTCCTAAACTTTCTTTTGCGTAGTCAGTATATTTGATTTGATAGTATATAAATTAAAACATAAAATGTTTAAATTTCAAGAAATTATTTTCATTCATTATGTCCAGTAAAATTGTAAAGTTAGTTTATTGTCAGATTTCTAAAAAAAAATGTATTTTAGATTTAAAATGTTCGATTCTATAGTAGTATAAAGAAAATATAATTATTTATTACACATTATTAAAAATTATTATGGGCGGACATTTTTTAGTTTTCATATAAATTATTTACTAACCTTTGTAACGCTTTTTCACTAAACTAATTGTGACAATAAATGTTAAGATATTTGAATATTTAAAACAGTTGACAGGCATAGAATATGCGAATTATTATATATAATTTTCCATACCTATGTAACTATGGCAATATAAATAAGACAAGGTAGAATTTCAATAGCAATTTTCTCGTAGCTGGTACACTTTTTGATGAAATGTTTCAACAAAAGTTGTTCAAAATATTAATATCTTTAACTTTAATTATAACTATTTTACTGTAAGTGCAGCCGTTTCGAAGATATGCAAAAAGTGACTCAAGTAAACATGCACTTCCGGTTTGAATATGCTTTTCAAAAATAGAAGGTTTTCTTACCCGGCATATACAAATCTTAAGTTTAAATTTTCGTATTTTTATCTTAAACAGTGTAAGCTGTAGAGCGTTCACAGACACACACATAGGACGTCATTCCAAAAATAGTCAGACTCGATTCACGGAAAGTCAAAAGGTGTATTTCCGTTAAAATGTCGTGATTTTTTTTTCTTCATGATTACAATACTTACTTATTACTTCGTAAAATAAAGTAAAACGCAACAACATTGGATATTAATCGGTACAGCTACAATAATTATATATCAATACATCTATAGTTATACCTTTTAATATTTTATTTTTGGTGAAATTAATTGTGCAATAAGTAGCGCAAATCTTTGTTAATTCCGAGATATTTTACGTCAGAAGCACTCGTCGGTTCATTGTAAGGCCGTTTTATTTTATATTTACGTTGACAATCATACATGCATAGTGTACGTTGCCCAAATTTAATTAGAGCAAGTACTTACACGAGTCAGGATATTTTACGAACCTATTTTATATTCAAGGTCACGTATCACAAACACATTCGAGTCATATGCATATAATGAACATGAGAAACGCATCTACATTCATTTAAAAAATAATAAGAAAATATACATTATTCTGAAACTAATCCATATATACATTTTTAATACTTGTAATTTTAAAATTAATTATTAATATTTAAGCACGATGACGTCACAGTTTCACCTAGAGAATATTTCTCAGGAAACAAAACACTTTTATTTCGATAATGAGAACATTAATTCTCAGTTGTTAACATCTGCCAAACAGATTTGTATTGTTTATCTGTTATTAAATTTTCTTCTTTTCTTAGGATTTATGGTGCAATTCTGAGTAAGTTTGTAATTCTGTAAGAAAAATCTCTATTTTATGAGTAATGCAATGAACAATAAACTGCGAATTTTTTCATTAAAGAATTGGAGGCTTATTAAAAATGAACAAATTCATCTGACAGAATAATAAACATTCTTGGAATTACACCATTAGTTAAATTTATATCTTGAACAACAATATGAAGCATTTTTACGAAAATTTTAAACTGTAAAATGACTTTGGGCTAATATTTTTTTACAAAATAGGATAATAAATTAAGAAGCAATTTATGAATATATGAAATTGATGCAAGGTATAATAATAATATTTTTATTGTCAGATTTTCAAAGAAA
>JADQWA010000076.1:0-29626 GCA_018344505.1 Nebria ingens riversi | reverse complement strand
CGTAAAAGAAAGTAAAAATATATAACTATACAATTACTTGATAAAATTATCATGAGTACTATATATATATCGCATCATTATTAAACAAAAACAACACATTTTCTATATATGTTTACATATATTTATCAATTCTATAGTAAACATTTCAAAACCAATACCCATTACCTTGATATACAGTTCTTGACTATTATAGCACTTTTATTTCCTTTGTGTTCACTTTCTATTTCTCTGTGGACGCGTCTTTTCTTTATAGGAATATGTTATTGGAGCTTAAAATAAACATGAAAGTATAACAGTGTTTTGTATAGCACATTTATTAAAATAATTTAGTACCATTCTGTAAAAGTGTCAAGATAGAACACCCAGGACAAAGCTACTGGGCAACCGAACCAAGAAATCAATTAAGATACATAGTTTTGTGTCTGAACAAGCCGCTCCTCTACTCCGACTGGAGAAAACAGTACGTGACTTGACTCGGCAACAAAATAAAATACCACTGCACCACATCCAACCGTCGTAAACCTTTTCAAGCTACGGAAATTGTTTATAGCACTCTTACAAACCTGAACATCTAATGGACTAACCACATAAAAACGTTCATGTTACATTTCACCATAAACCAGCAATTTTATAACAACTGTAGGTGAAACCAGTTATAACTTACAATTATATTATATTGAGTTATCAAATTAGGGTGCTGTCTTCTCTGAAATAGAAGAGGGTGAGTGGAGAGTGTCGTAAAGAACAGAGAAGTTTTGAATTATTCACAACGTGAGTTAACGTGTGCTGATGTCATCCATGCAAGTTTGCAGTGCCTGCCATCAGAGCGTATTGGTTTTACATAAAATATACTTCACTCCACGACGCTCACGTTACGTGTACGTGCTGGAACGAAACAACCATAAATCTTTTATCCGCGAAGATGTTTTTATTACAAAGACGAAATGATAGAATCACACACTTAATTTTATTATGCCTACAACGATTTCATGTTTTACGTTTCACAAAAATCTTACAGTGTTATCTAACATTCTGAGCACTGTTGCTAAGCAAAATGTCGAATACTGATGCTTGGCATTGATATTTCATTCGTTTGTTGTTGAATGAAGTTTGTGTAATCAATGTTTACTACATACTATTTTACATATAAATCACCCATATTGACAGTACGAAAACTTTATCATGCTTTTAACTTATAGAGTATTTCGACATCTGGTACTCAAGTATTTAATAAATAAATATTAAATAATTTTCATTTAATTTATAAGTATATAATCGTAGCAATCTTGCAGTCTATCATAGTACTTTAGAAATATAAATGGCTGTACTTTCTATGTAGGTAAATAATTTGTTTAATTATATAATATTGCAGAAAAAAAATGTTTGTATTTATATTTATACTTAAAGCCATAAAATGAATAATGTTGGAGTCTTTATGCATTCCTTAAAGAAGTAATGAATGTAGTCAAAAGTAAAACCCTAATTTATAATTGGACAGTATACTGGTCGTTATTTGTATAAATAATTCGGTAAATATTGGAGGTGCTACGGGTATGCTTTATTTATTCCAAACAGCGATAAACCAATATTGGTATTTCTTTTTGAATATCTCCATCCAATAAATTGTATGTATGTATGTATGTACAGTTTGTATACCATAGAAGCTAAAATAATCTAGCACATTCCAGCTTTTTTTTATCTATACAATTCAACTTACACCAATACAAATGTCACAATATAAAATCCACTAACTGGAAACTTGCCAATAAATAGCACGTCAAATTGAATTGGATACTTGTATATTTACTTTGCCGTCTTGACTTATCTACTAAAAATTACTAATATATTGTTATTCCATTTATGGATACTTTTTACTTTCTTTTACGAAGTAATAAATAAGTATTGTTATCACGAAAAAAAAAAACTCGATATTTTAACGAAAATACATCTTTTGACCTTCCCTGAATCGAGTTTGACTATTTTTGGAATGACGTCTGTGTGTGTGTGTGCGCGCTCTACAGCCTACACTGTTGAAGATAAAATTATGAAACTTTAAACTTAAGATTTGTATATGCCTGGGGCGAAAACCTCCTATTTTTGAAAAGCATATTCAAACCGGAAGTAATGTTTACTTAAGACTTTTTTGCAATTTCTGCAATATCTCCGAAACGGCTATACTTGCAGTAAAAATAGTTAGAATAAAATTGAAAGATATTAGTATTCTGCACAAATTTTTGATTGAAACATTTCTTCAAAAGTGTACCAGTTACAAGATCTTATCTTATTGTTATTTCCATAGTTACGTACATAGGTATGGGAAATTAGATATAATAAACCGCATCTAGGATGCATGTCAATTGTTTTAATTATTCAAATATTTTGACATTTAACATTTATTGGCAGTTTCAGAAATAAGTTTAGTGAAAGAACGTTACAAAGGTTAGTAAATAATTTAAAATATTATATGAAAATATTTTCTAAGGTTTAAAGTTCATTTGAAAACTAAAAAATGTCCAGGCATAATAATTTTTAATAATGTGTAATGAATAATTATATTTTCCTTATATTACTATAGAATCGAACATTTTAAATCTAAAATACATATGTTTTTTTAGAAATCTGACAATAATCTAACTTTACAATTTTACTGGACATAATGAATGAAAATATTTTCTTTTAAATTTAAACATTTTATATTTTAATTTATATACTATCAAATCAAAATATACTGACTACGTAAAAGAAAGTTTAAGGCCAATACATGGCCGATGTTTTACAACAGCATCATAAAGAACATCAACAACCTTCCTACGTACTTGTGTTTTTAATCATAGTAATATAATATATGTAAGTATAATTACGATGTGAATTTATACGACAGTATTACGGCATAATTTACGCCGAACAAAATTAACATAATAAGTCATGTTATTATAATTACGTCGTATCAGGTATTATATATACCGTGTCACGTATGTGTGTATGTGTGTATTTCGCATGCTAATGTCATTTTGTAATGAAGTTGTTTGCATTTACATCCAGCGAAACTATGGGTTCGACTTTTGCGCGATACTACATCGTAACACGCTATCTGGTGACATGAAAAATTGGCTGTTTATTTTGATCTTTATGGCTGTCGTGCAACAACGATTCGATTTAAATATGACATGGCTCCGTTTGCTTGCTTACTTACTTACTTACTTTACCAACCACTATCGATTTATGAACGATGTATCTACTCTCTCCCTCCTGTCAGAAATTCTACAATATTTATTGTGTATGAGTACATACGTATGTACATACATACATACATACATACTTACGTATATATTATGCAGACGAGATACATCGAATCGCAGCTTGTTTAAGACCCATTTATTTTAAATAGCACCGCTTCTACCGTACGTGTATTTATACGATTGACATTCCCATAAATCTTTTTATAAACTTTCAAACTAATGGCTGTTCTTTTTTCGGTTTTATTTATGACGGATTATCTTTGCAGACAGATATAAATCATTACTGATTTTAGAAATATTACTGCTGTAAAAGATGATCACCGGAATTATGTTTGAAATATTATATGCCTGTAAAGTTATTGTTACAATTCATCAACCATGATTCTACAACTATCGAATGATGATTTGACATCTATATATGAAGTTTTTTATGAGAATAAATTAAGTTAAAATTAATGCTGTTATAATTATTACCTATAGAGGAAACCGCAATTATTTATTGTAAATTAGTTTAAACATACTCAAATTAATTGCGGATGTGGTAGGCACTGGGTGAAACATACATAGCTGTTAAATTAACGTAAAATATTTGTTTTACGTTAATTTAAACATACTCGACAACAATAGTTAAAAACATACAAACAGGACAATTTTAATTTTACGATTTATATACTCCCTGGAAGAAAGATTCGTATTTTAGGAAATAATGTTTAAATCGTTTCTCTTATTTTTTTATTATCCCGAAAATAACTGCACTTACAGAATAATTAAACGATTCACAATGTAAAATATTAATATTTCAAATGATATTTGTTCCAAATTTTCCTTAAAAAGTTTACTATTTAAAAGAAAAGCATGTTTCGAAATCATTCATTTAAAATAATATATATTGTGTAAAATTGTAATAATATGAAGGTATACTTCGTTTATACGCAAAGACGAGTGCATGACACTTATTTCATTATTTATTTGCTATGATATTTTCGAGTAACTTTCATTTAGGACACTAAAGAAAACTTATGGTTAATATTTTAATTTATTTGACCAAAATAACATATTTATTAGAATCAATGTTATATAACAAATAAAAAATCCACCTCCTCTGCTCTCAACATCATTTCGCTTCCAATAAAAATAATTTGGCAAACCATGCATAAATTGTGTACATGTTTCCTACAACATTATTCACGTTAGAGTAATTATTTTTGTTTGAAACACAAACAGTTGTGAGTTTAAAAATGATTCGAGTTAACAGTGGAACAAAATTGTTTGCCTCCGTTTGATTTACACGCGTTGTTGCTCAAGCTAGTAGAAACAATAAGAAACTAAACAAGACCAAGCGCAGGTGCACGATAGTTATTTATCGTGGTTGACTAGATCAGAAGTCCATGTTGGTGTGTCCCAGGCCAACTAGTGAAGAACACGGGCTCATCAGGTGCAGTCCGAGTTGTCTTCATTAGTGGCCGTGTGTCACACCGTTACAAACCAACGGTCCAACGCCGGCCACCAATCGCATTTTTCGTCTTGATTTCCCGCACCTAAAGCTGCACTTTCACTAACGAAATACAATTCGTTTGACCATTCGTGAAGATAAACATAACATATGTAGATACATAACTTGGTTCCATAAAATAATAGTTATATATATACGAGGGTGGTCTGAAAAGTTTCCGACCTCAACATGAAGATAGCAGCACTCGTAAATAAAAGCTAGGGAATTTCGTTGTTCATCTGTTGACAGTTACTCACCAAAGTTTCAGCCATTTTGGACCCGCAGTTGTTATGTAACAGTCGTTTGAGTGAGTTGATGTGAGTGTTTTTATGAAAATGGACAAAATCGAGTATCGAGCTGTCAACAAATATTTGTTTAAATATATATGTATATATATATATATATATATATATATATATATATATATATATGTATATATATATATATATATATATATATATATATATATTTACATATATATTTAAACAAATATTTGTTGACAGCTCGATACTCGATTTTGTCCATTTTCATAAAAACACTCACATCAACTCACTCAAACGACTGTTACATAACAACTGCGCGTCCAAAATGGCTGAAACTTTGGTGAGTAACTGTCAACAGATGAACAACGAAATTCCCTAGCTTTTATTTACGAGTGCTGCTATCTTCATGTTGAGGTCGGAAACTTTTCAGACCACTCTCGTATATATATATATATTTATATATATATATATATATATATATATATATATATATATATAAATATATATATATATATATATATATATATATATATATATGTTGTTATATTGCGTTTCTTGTTAAATAAAATACTCGATTAATATTAACTGAACACTAAATGACACATGCAAATACAAAAATCGTATTGAGCTATACAAAGGCTTACATAAATTTTGATGAAATGAATCATTTTTAAATATGTAAATTTTTATTAAAAAAAAGAGAGTGTATTATGCTAATTGTAAGACTCCAACTTAAACCAACAGTGTTAAATAAATTATTATTAACTACGATTCTTATGAAAAAGCGAAGAAAATATAAAAAAATGTCGTGGTGAAGATGAAGCTTTAGTAAAATAAAACGAGGATATGAACATGTTGGTCTATATGTAGTATAGAATTCAAGTGAGATAAAAGTATAGGTGGCAGCAGCAGTGTGGGGCCACACGTGGGTGGAAGAAGGGACCACCACTCGTCGACGATAAATCAAGTGACTGGTGAGACAGGAACGCGGGACACCACTACAAACAGATTAGATGGGCCGAACAACTAAGAGGTCTTCCTTACTGCGGTTGTCGCATCAATAAGGTGCTGGCGACGATTTATGTGGGCAATTTGATCGCGGCCCGGTCGTCCACTATAAATTACAAGCGGTACATTTACAGCTCCCTCGGGGCCAAAAAAGACTGAGTGCGATACTAGCGCTGCGATCACTTTATGCGGAGAGAAATGAGAACTACACTTTGCTTGCTTGCTCTCGCTCTCTGGGAGACATAGAAGCAAAGAGGGATTTTGTCATGGGCATAGGCGTTCAAGGAATCTTTAACGATTTGCTAAAAATAACTTGACTTCAAATGCGATTTGATTGAATCACACATCAAACAAAATAGATTTTGTTCATTTGACTGCGAAAAATATACAGTCTACCGGAAGATAATTACAGTAATAAATAAATATAATGTCAGAATTTATAATCAAAGCACATTTTGAATTTCTTTGTTTACTAAATTTTGTCCGTAACATTATAAAAATCACATTTCTCCCAAACTTTTCTAACATAGCAATTAGTTTTATTTTTTAACTGCACAAGCCACTGAACATATGTTCTTACCCGTTGTAACGTTATCGTTAAAGCTGTTTAGGCTGCAATATCGCATAGATAATTTAAATGAAGGTTTTTAGAAATAAAAAATATATTTTTATCCTTGTTAATGGTGCTCAAATTCGTAAAATATAAATTTAAACTTAAATCCAATACCATTTGTTTTTGTTTCATATTTTAAGATCGCACTTATTATATATTTTTATGTGTCTATCTATTAATACATCTCGTTATAGTATTGCAAAAAAGCTATTAGAGTAAAATTTGTTGCAAATTCCTAGGTCGACACCACTGGTACAAATAAAATAAGGGTAGGATTGAGCAACGAATTGAACGACCAACGAACGTTTCTCATAGTCCCTGTGTCCGTGATGTCCAGGGTGCTGTCACCTTAATTACTAGACTGGGACCGTTCGGTGCGGTGTTGACTCACGATCGACCACACCGCCCGCACCTACATCGAACCTCTAATTAAATGTCTTGTCGACACCGACGAATAAACTCGTAAATTTTAACTAATCACGCAAACCAAACCGCCCTGAAACACCGTCATCAAACAGACTATAGAATGAAGACAGATGGGCATTTACGTCAAAGAAATTGGACATGTTTTCTACAGTAATACTTAATAATTGGTTTATTTTCTATTTATAATAGACTTATGATTTATTTAGAGCCCCATATAAGAAATGTGCATTCATTTATGTATGTAGGTATATGATAGTTTAACTAATTATGTTATTGTTCAATTATAAACTTTTGACCTGAATTATTGCAAATATTTAATTTTTAACTCGCCGCATATCAATACAAAAAACTGTTTAGTCATGTGTCAAAATGATTCTTAAAATTGAAAATTGTTTACGTAGGAATTTGTTTCACATCTGCGTAATTGCGAAAATTTAAAAATGTATATATTAGTTGATGAATGATGCTACCAAATTTGTCGCTTCTTTTTTTTTAAGATAAGCAAATTTGGTATGACAAGAATGATTGAAAATAATAAATTTATAATATGCCGTATATATATATTTATATATATATATATATATATATATATATATATATATATATATATATATATATACATACATATATATATATATATATATATATATATATATATATGTATATATATATATATATATATATATATATATATATATATATATATATATATATATATATATATATATATATATGATGGGCCATTTATTGGTTTCGTTTTGAAGTGTGTGTTATTTTGACAGTTTGCAACACTGACGCGCTTGACATTGATAGATATGTAGTGCCAAATTTCCTTACAGCAGAGCTTTGACACTACATATCTGTCAATGTCAAGTGCGTCAGTGCTGCATACTGTCGAAATAACACGCACTTCAAAAAGAAGCCAACAGATGACCCTTCATATAATTACTTAAATATTAAGAAGATTGACAAAACTATTTACTACAGCTATAAATATATTTAATGTTAAGATGTGGTGATAATATAATTATATTTCACAAACACAAATAGCTATATTCGCAACGTTTGGCTAAACAAAATCCAAGGTTCATTTAAAAAACAAGGCTTAAACTGCTTAAAAGTATAAAAATATTAAAATAACAATAAGAGTACAATACGACCATATTTTAATGTGTGTTCGCTAAAGTATCTAATAGTTGAGGTTGCAAAATCGTCGTTTAATAAATTCATGGTCTCGGAAACGTGACCGCGCCTCGCCAACTCTGTGCGACTCGGCTGGGCGCACAAATATTCATGTTTTCTAGGAATGCGCAATAAGTTACGCTCCGTGAAATAAAAACATAAATATTACAAACCGCCGTGCAGCCATTTACGATAAATCGCAAATGCCCCTCAGGCTTATTTTTTTCTGTAAACCAAGCCAGCCGCGTGCGCGGTTTATGATTAAAACATAACAATAAATTAACTTCGTGTGGTTGAATTTATTCGTCGATAGTTCCCTCTCCCGCGAACTTGCGAAACTGAGAATCCTTATAAATATAGATATATGGTTCAGTGGTGGTGGAGCTGAAGAAATATTGCAGCATAGACATTTAACAGATACATATACCCAAAGACAAAAAGAACGAATGCAAAAGAAATCTCCATATAAAAGATGTTATAAATTTTGATAAAATAGTCGAAGCTCTTACATTGGAATAAAATGGATGTAAAGCAGTTTTTATTTTTTTGCTCTGTTATAAATAAGGGTTTTGGTGTCGCAATCATTTCTGATCAATAAATACGAAGAACTTAATGTCGAAGGAAACTAAAATATTTTTTACAATTCAGGCTATATTGCAGAGGGCAGAAAATTAATAATGTTGAAAAAGTGAAAAGTTTTCTGTTGCAAGCAATGACGTTTACTAATTACTAGTAGAGAATAACATAAAATTGATTTATGCTTTGTACTTCTATTTTGACGCTGCTTCAAATAATGAAATATGTTCATTTATGATGTTAATTTATCTTTAACCGATGATTTTCTAATTAAGTTTATTGTACAAGGTTTGAAGCTATATTTTCAATTTTATAATGGGATAATGATAATGCTATAACCAGAGATCAGAACGGTCATCAGCGAATGAAATGTTCTTGCTGAGCCAGTATCGGGATTTTACTTTTTATGGTTTTAATGGATTTCTCGATTTTACATTACAAATGAATTAAAACAACATGGAAATATTTAATTCTACAATAAAATTGTTAAGTCAAGTATTACCAATTATTAAGTAGGTAATGAAATAGTCAACTTTGATTAAAAGTATATATGTTTGTTAAAAGTAGCGTAAGATAGCAAATATTTTATTTATCTTATTTAAGTATCGCTGAAAGGGATCATTTAAAAAACAACCTCAGTGTTTAGCACTGGACTTTCTTATACGTATTAGGTATATTTTGTTTAGATAGGAAGGATATTGTTTGAAGTTTAATATATTATAATTATATAGAAATGAATTCCATTGATGAAGATATGTTGATGGCATTTTACTTCATTAGTATATCATTGTATTACTTAAAAACAAAAAACAAAAAAACGCATTAGACGATACTCTATCCGGTTATTAAGTGTGCCAAAATTTATTATTTAATTTAAAAAGATAACATTTGTTTATTTTATAAAATAAATGAGATATAAATGAAAATGACGGTTAAAATTAAATGAACGATGGTCACTGCAATAGGTGGATTTATATTATATATTAAATGAAAAAACATCGGCCATGTATTGGCCCTAAAATTCTTTTACGTAGTCAGTATATTTTGATTTGATAGTATATAAATTAAAATATAAAATGTTTAAATTTAACAGAAAATATTTTCATTCATTATGTCCAGTAAAACTGTAAAGTTAGATTATTGTCAGATTTCTAATAAAACATATGTATTTTAGATTTAAAATGTTCGATTCTATAGTAATATACAGAAAATATAATTATTCATTACACATTATTAAAGATTATTATGGCCGGACATTTATATTTATATATAATATTTTAAATAATTTACTAACCTTTGTAACGCTTTTTCACTAAACTTATTTGTAACACTGACAATAAATGTTAAATGTCAAAATATTTGAATATTTAAAACAATTGACATGCATAGTAGATGCGATTTATTATATATAATTTCCCATACCTACGTAAACTATGTCAATATCAATAAGATAAGATCTTGTAACTGGTACTTTTTGAAGAAATGTTTCAAACAAAAGTTGTGCAGAATACTAATATCTTTGAATGTTAATGTAACTATATTTATTGTAAGTACAGCCGTTTCGGAGATATTCTAACTATTTTTACTGCAAGTATAGTCGTTTCGGAGATATTGCAGAAATTGCAAAAAAAGTCTTAAGTAAACATGCACTTCCGGTTTGAATATGCTTTTCAAAAGTAGGAGGTTTTCACATATACATATTTTAAGTTTAAAGTTTCATTATTTTATCTTCAACAGTGTAGGCTGAGGAGCACACACACACACACACACACACACACAGACAGACAGACGTCATTCTAAAAATAGTCAGACTCGATTCAGGGAAGGTCAAAAGGTGTATTTCCGTTAAAATTTCGAACTTTTTTTTTCGTGATTACAATACTTACTTATTACTTCGTAAAAGAAAGTAAAAAAATATTATGTATGTTTCTAGAGTGATGCCGGTGCGCCATTTCAAATTCTGCACTAAGATCAAACTGATATTTATAATATAGTTGGTATTATGTCCTTTGAGAGGAAATTTGGAGGGTTAGGTATACCAGTAGTTGCCACCAGAATGTCTTCTTATATTTCGTGGATTGAAAGTGTCGTATGGCCAAAAATTAATTGCGTATGCGTTTAACTGTAAATGGATGTTTATTTTGTATTTACATTGACACATTATTGACTTCCGTTGTCGATATATGTAGGTAAATTGTTTGTATTATATCAAAAATGTATATCATTACGATTAGGGTGAATAACTAATAAAAACAAAAATAATGCATAGTACCAACTAAGTAATAATCAATATAACTATTCAAACCTAGTAAAGATATGAACGTTTAGATTAGGAAAAACGTGTGATTGTATCCACTAAATTCGTTTAGATTAGTGCAAATATGGCACTTTAACTAGTTTATACACACCAGTGAGTAAACATATTTACCCGCCCTAATCAAAGCATAAGGCAAATACCAATTACAATAAATATTTAAATACAAATGTAGGTATAGTTTAATATAAACAAGTACAAATGTGAACTTGCGTTTACAGAATAACGCGCGTCTATATTTATTTAGTCTTGTTGAAACTCGCATTAGCTCTGTACTTATAAGAAAATCTGGTGCAGGTTTCAACTTTATTCTGCTCTCTACTGATTTGCTGTTACAGTGTACGGTGTACGCACTAACATACTATGTATATAGTTTATTTTATCACGTATCACTAATAAATAAAGGTACATATCTGTTGTAAGTTTTTGGAATTAGACATGGGACAGTAAAGCGCAAGTGCAGTGCATTAGTAATACCAAGAACAAGAAGCAAATGTAATCTTTGAACTAAGATCTAAGGCAAGTTATTCATTCTTTCTCGTACCTCGTACATTTAATGCAATATACTTCTTATTTTTTAAATTGCTTTCGAATACAAAATTATAATCTCGGAAAAACATAATCTTTATTTGTAAAATGACGAGAACAAACTGGCAAGAAAACCTTCTATTTTTGAAAAGCATATTCAAACCAGAAGTGCATGTTTACTTAAGTCGTTTCTGCGATATGTCTTAAACGGCTGCACTTACAGTAAGATAGTTATAATTAAAGTTAAAGATATTAATATTTTGAACAACTTTTGTTTGAAACACTTCTCCAAAAAGTGTACCAGTTACGAGAAAATTGTTATTGAAATTCTGCCTTGTCTAATTTATATTGCCATAGTTACATTGGTATGGAAAATTATGTACCTGTATGAAATGTAAATATACTAACTACGTATAAAAAAGTTTAGGGCCAACTCATGGCCGATGTTTTTTTTTTTAATAACATGGAAGAACTATTTGATTTAAATATAATTTTCACAATAGTACATCGCTACATAAATTAATATATTATATGAATGTTAGAGACATATCTTGGGAATGCCTTGAGACAGCATCGCTGCGAAATTGAATCTTATAATTGATTGTCATTCTCCTTCAAAATGTCATCTTTAGTTATTTCACTCAGACGTGATATTAATAGTAATGGTACCTGATGATAACATAGACTGTCAAGTTGGTATTAATCGTCTAACTTCCTGTAGAATATTTATTTGAAATTAGGTACTATAAAAAATTATATGTATAGAGGTAATGAATAACAGACATGTGAAAAAGTATTCGGTTAACAAATAGGTGCTTATTTATAATGTTTTATTAATATATAACGCTCAAACTACGCAGTATTTCTATACAGTAGTGTAGAGCGGGACTGCCTATTTAAACTCAACTTAAAAATCTCATAGAAAATGTTCGCCTGGTATATCAATGCGCTTAACTTTAAACCGCTATAAATGTCAGAATTTGTTTTTAGAAAACCATGAAATAACGAAACGAAAACAAACAGAAGGCAGCGGCGGCGTTACGGTTAGATAATAGATAAAGTAGCAGTGTGAGAGTGGTAGATGAGTGGCGTGTTGCGTGCGCGCGATGGAAGTGTAGTTGTCAGACATCCCGCTGCGGCGCTCGGATCGGGGCACCGCACCACTGCCACTGCCACTCAACCTCGGCTGTCAGTCACTGACGCCCCCGTTGCGAGTTGGAGAGCTAACACGTGCTAATTACTGTAACCGGCCAACGTGAATCCGGAAAATATGCCTGTCGAGCACAAAATGACAAGTGACAGCTGTCAGCCGCGTTTGCGTTTATACACACTTGCACATCTTTCATTCTACACACCACCCAGCCACATAACAAAGTCATTGATGTGACCGACCACAAGAGCACATCACTGCCAACTTGATATTGATTAACTGTACAAAGCATATAAACAAGAAAAAGAACATCGAAAATCATATTTTACAAAAACATTAATTCAATAAAAAATTCGTTCAGAGAACTATATGTTAAATAGACAAATATCGTTCTTATAAAGTATTAATGTGGAAATTAATGTAGTTGTTAAAGTTAGTTATGTGCGATCCAGTTCACAGACAATTTCCTATTCATACATCATAATTGGATACGATCAAGAAGATATAAAAACTTAATGCATCAGTTGTACTGTAAGAACACGTTCCCGCATTAAAAAGTAGTATGGCCGGACTGAATACAGCATCATTACGTGCGATAGGCAATTAAAAATAAATCCACTTCTAGAATTTCTTTCATGTTTATTAAGCTGCAAGATTAAGTTGTAAAACCTATAATTATTAATACATGTCTGTTTGCATGTCAGTTTGTTTATAAAAGAATCGAATGTTCAACATAGCGACCACAAATCTTGTAAATTGATCCATATTATGCGGGGAAAACAGGTTAACGATATTTTAATGCGAGTGTTATTAATGCGCACTCCGTAATTGAGCATTTGCTGGTTCTTCTGTGGCATGCCACTGTCATGACAAACGCTATCGCTCGACTTGCCACAGGGCACGCACAACAGTGATGACTGTATTTAATATCAAATATTAACTGACATCAACTCATTTATAATATGTATCTTTAAAATATGACACTGATTACTTCCTATAATTCTAAATTGTTACTCAACTAAAGAACCATTTTTTTAAAAGATTGCTCAAAATTTAATCTGTCAAAACAGATTTAGATATTCATATAATATTAGTAATACCATATGAATGAAATACAAATCTTCAAAATATCATAGAATTGCCAACTTTATGTAACATTTATCTAAACAAATATTTCCTTTCATAACTACATCTTATTGAACAAAAACATCAATTTAAAAATATTGTCATTAAAATAGTTAAATAATTAGTTTAGTATATTCAACTTTTTACTTTCTTATACGAATGTATGTAGGTACACCTTCGAACATAAGTTTTGTCCTTTTTTTAGCCACCTAAAGTCTCGCAACCAGCATTGCATGATTTTAATGCAAGTTATGCAGCACATACAAACTCAGTTAAATTGCGTAGGTGAATCCATATCATTCGCATATTATGGTAGGGTGGAACACCCCTACCATAATAAGTGAATGATATGGATTCACCTACGCAATTTAACTGATTTTGTACGTGCTGCATAACTTGCATTAAAATCATGCAATGCTGGTTGCGAGACTTTAGGTGGCTATAAAGGGACAAAACTTATGTTCGGAGGTGTACATACCTTAGAAAGTATTGTAATCATGGAAAATTCGAGATTTTAACGGAAATACATCGTTTGACCTTCCCTGAGTCGAGTATGACTATTTTCAGAATTTCGTCTGTGTGTGTGTGTATGTGAACGCTTTACAGCCAAAACAGCCAATGGTATAATCATGAAACTTAAAACTTGTATATGGCTCGGAAGCAGCCCTGTTATTTTTGAATAGAATATTCAAACCGGAAGTGCATGTTTACTCTAGTAATTTTTGGAAACTCTGCAATATCGCCAAAACGGCTGCAATTACAGAAAATATACTATTATTCAAAATGAAAGATATTAATATTATGCACAACTTTTGTTTAAAAAATGTCTTCATGAAGTTTACCGATTACAAGAAATTCCATTTTTAATTTTTAAATGTTTTATTTATGTTGCCATGGTTACGTAGGTATGGGGATTTATGCATATGACATATAGTTCTAGTGTAAAAGAGTAGATTGCATCCATATTTTCTTATACTTATTAGGGGTGTAACTCATTTTGTTTAGATAGAGAGGTTATTAAAAAACAAAATCTAGACAAAATATCTCTAATACATATAAGAAAATCCAGTGCAATACACTGCAGATGTTTGTTTTCTGGAAAATTCACAAATAAAAATTTGAATTTTAAATTAGACAAACGTATACATAATGTATTTCACTGCACGTGTGTTTTACAAGATTGCAAACATCCATCTTTTAATTATAATTACAGTACAAGTTACTACTTAATTATAGGTATGAGAATAAACATTGTTAAGCTTATTTTAAACGCAATTTCGATTTCGATATGTGGATGACAAAAGTTATATTTTAATAAAGGCAATTTTGACATGTAATTTGAACTGTTTGTCTTTGAACAATTTTCAGAGGCATGTAATGGTTGGCAGATTTATTATTAAATAAATCCACGTCTGTGCCACTTTTTGTACCGTGGCGATTTATAGTACGGCTGAGAAAATATATTTTGCATAACATTTGCTGATTTCATTGTCATTATAAATATAAAATAGATTCTAGTAAAATGTTTGTGAATCTAAAATAAAAATTGCCCACCTGATATATAGACGCATATTTGAGAATGCCATTACCGACGAATGTTGTGAATTTCAAGTGAAGATTAGGGAGCTGTTTTATGTGCATTACCTACCTACCGAGTACGCGTGCATCGCTCAGAATAAACGAGTCTCATAAAGTCGTGCACACTCCGTAAACAGAGTTGTAAAATATGTAAAATGGGTTGTCGAGGGGGTTTTAAATAAGTCGTATGCCCGCGTAGATAGATGACTCTCCATGCTGCTTGCGCTTGGTACATAGCAGCGGCATCAACTACATACATACATATATATATATATATTGCAAACATTAAGGTGACGCTCGCTTGCTCATAAGCGAAGATTTAAAACGTTGTGCATGCAAGCGCGGTGTTGTTTCATCTGTCGCTCTTAAATCGTAATAAAAGAGACCAAACCACGACAGCTGCGACATACGCAGCACTCTTGACAATCGTATCACAGAAATTACGACGCCAACTTCGTGTCCTGATGAAAACAACGAATATTTATGTCACTGTGTCTGCTGCATTTTAAACATAAACTACTCTGTATTTATAAAACAAAGTGGTTAGGAAAAATGTCTGTTTCACTCAACATATAGATACAATAATGGGACTCTAAAATATAAATTCTACTTTGTTGACATAATAACATCTTCGTTACTCGTGACTGAAAGAACCAAATGTCTCTTGCACTCAACATTGTAATAAACTGATACTAAAATCTTTTTCAGAATAGGATTACAACTTGAGAAAAATTGTATATTGGAAAGCAATAACAATACCCAAATTTCAATATTGATTTCCATGCTGGCGATTGTACAGTCAAATGAAATTCCATTTTGAAAAAAACTCTAAAATTAACTATTTGAAATCTAGGAAAAGAAATATATAATTTCAAATATTTATTATTTAATGATTTATGAATACGACTTATCCAACAAAATAGGTTTTTTTTTTTACTTTGAATTTTTCTATTTAAATTACTGAAGTACCTACTTATTAGCAAAACCAGTTAATTAAAGACCCACAATAATTGTTTCACGGAACTGCCGCATAGCACGCAATATAATAACTTTTAATGTTATTGTATTTCTTAAATAATACATGACACACTTGAATTACTGCTGAATATGTAATGAAAAATTAATATAGTTTTAGTAAAATATGAAATAGATTTTAGTTCCTTTAAATATTTTTTAACGCACTACATACGATAAAGTAAAAGCTGACCTAATTTCTAATAAGATTTAAAAAATTTGTAACAAAAATAAAATTTAACATAATAAATAAAGTTGTATTTTCCATATCTGTCACCTAGAAGTTTGATAGTTTCTCATATTCAATTAGAATAAACAATATAAATTGAAAGGAAGCAGTTTATTATTATCCTGGACAGGTGCAGTATATTGGTAATAGAATAACTCCTATCGAGTGATGTTTTGTATCGCAATATGTTTCTGCAGTGAAAACACCGCGACCGGTGATGGATGGTACAGCACGACATGATGAAGTACGCCGGTAACTGAATAACTATTGACCAGACGATCATCAATCATCAATCTTGACAATTTTTCTATCTCTGTTTCACTCTCTAGACCATGCAGAAAGAGGCACGTTAGAAGAATCTAATATATAGTGATAACACACACAACTCTTAAGAATTTGACGTGATTTACAGGCAGTTGAAGGTCGTAGCCATCTATCATATTGTAAAATACATTAAAGAGGACCAACAAAAAGAATTTGATTTAAAAAATGAGAATATGCGGCTTTGTGTATTAATGGAATGAATTTTGATATAGAAATAAAAATGTCAAAATAAGTTTTGAGTAATGGCATATTGTTTTGGCATCGTTCTTATTTCAAAATTGTTTTGAAGAATAATTTGCTATAAGAGTATTTGACAGGAACATTAATATTTCTTGAAATACGTCGTAATATATGTACGTAGTGAGTTAGTGTACACGTGTATGTTAGTAAATGTTGAACATAGAAGACGAAGCATAGAAGAACTGTGACTGTGGTAAAAATAATATTTTTAAATTAAAGTTCTGCGGGACAAATAGAGGAATACGTGGTTGTCGAATGATTGTGGGATTGAGAGATATGTCGGACGTGTAGTAGGTTTTATCCAAATGAGATGATGTTGAATTAAACATTGATGACCATAAAATGTATATGGACGATGTAAATAAAATGAGAATGCTAAGATTGCCCGAGAAATAATAGGTAGAATATGAATGAAAAAGAATGGAACGAGGAATAAAAAGAACTCCAAGTACCAGCGAACTAGCAAAACGAGATGTCACAATTGGAATGCTTGAAAGAGTTGCCTGATACTGAATTTATTGGAAAAGACGTGATACATGTATGTAAGTATTTATGAAATCAAAAGATAAACTTATAGTCGTTCTTTATAGTTGCAATAATAATTGCAAAGTTACAAAAATAGCGAGCAACAGAGCATAATTTGGGGCAATTAATTTAAATAATATGAATATAATTCGTGGTGAATTATGCTTTGTTATGTCGTACGTTGTAGGTCGGATAAAACAGTAACACAGAGTCCTTGTCTAAGAAGCCGCAAAAATATTATGCGGAATCTAAGTGAAAAGTTTTGCCAACACCACAGTCTGAATGGAAAACAAATTGTAAGTTTAATTTACAGTGTGCGCGCGGCTTGGAAACAGCCACGCAATTTACTTCCGTTTCGCGAGTTTTGTTTTATGTGATGACAACACGGGGAAGAGATAATGGGCCACGTTGTACGTACGAGCGCTGCGCGGTATAAATCTGCTATTAAAGTGACTCCAGAACAACACCACGACAACCAAGTAATTCATAACCCACGCGCCATGAAATGCCTTTACACTCTTCTTATTCAACTCCCAACACTTCTTCTTGTAGTCCAAACAAAAGCTTGTACACAGACTGGATATTTACGGTTACATGTCTCTTAGAAGAATAGGTGTTAATAACGTCAGCCCACATTGAATTGTAAATTGTATCATCTTTGTATATCAACATATATACATATATTACTTTAACTGTAGTAGTTATTAATATATGTACGCATTTATTTGTATCCTCTTAAAAAGTATACTTTAGTTTGACTTGGACTGTATGGAGTAAAATTCCAATGTCACGAAATTGACTGGCAGAATGTTTTGCATTTCTTGGATACAATGAAAATCCAATCCTTACAAAGAAATGGTAGATTTTATACGACCAAATAAATATTGTATCAATTCAAATTTTCGTAAAGTTAAATTACTGTAATTCAATATATATTTCACAATAAAATAGCGGCATATAAATTCTTTTTTGACATTATTAAATTTGAATTTAATTATAATCTAATTGTTATAAAAATTACGATTTCGTTTAAAATTTTAGTTTTTGAATTATAAATTACAAATATAACATCGTAATAACATCTTTGAATAGCTTTAAGAATTACAGCTAATCCACCTAAAGAAATATTTTGGGATGGTATAACGATATGCTTACCACAACTACTCAGATATTAACAGTATTTGTCACTTTTCTTAGAATAAATATATTAATCATTGTCATACATTTAACTTAATGCAACCAAAATAAATGATCTATTCAGATTTCAGTTTTGGTTTAAATCAGAATATAAATGTAGTTGAGTTAACATCAATAATTAGGAACTGATAGAGGTATATTTTTGGTCGTGAAAGAATCGATATTTTCTTTGACATAGATGTTATGAATGACGGTATTTCCAATGATGTTAGGAATGTATAATAGTAAGAAAATGGCATCGCACCTGATCGTCATAAACAGTAATCATATCTCTCGAAGAGTTCGCGCGCGCTTCGTAGCTTTGAGTTCAGTGGAACCCCTGATGTCGCCCTAGTACAGGGAGCGAAATGGTGGAATGCAATTTTCACGTTATCTACAACTACCAATATGATCTTATTCCACTGGCAAAGCAGACAGTCCCGAGCGTTTATTGGAGCCATTTCCTCAGTGCCGTCGCCCATTCCAGCAAACACTTAATTATGATTAATGCCTCGTTGTCGGCAGATATTGAGCTCTATATTTCCATAAAGCCGCATTAACGTCGTAATATAACGCCTTTATGCATTACGCTTTAAGAGTACATCGTAAACACTATAAGAGTTTAGATCGCTTGGAAAAGTGCTTCTACGTTCCACTGATAACATTGTTCAAAATCTTTAAGAGAGCCTTACACGACGCCAACTCTGACGTCAGCCATATAAATCATTTTTACATTCTTTCATATCTTCTACATTCTTATCTTTTAGCAATAAAAAAGAGTATTATTTTAAAACTAAAGTAATGTTGGGGCTTTATTATGTATACCCCCGAGGACCTTTATGTTTATACCCACTAAATTTAAGATGATTTGATGTGTTTGCTCGCTGTAATTCGGTTAACCACGAAGCTTGCCCCATCTATAGAAATTTTTATTATTCTTTTAATATGTTGAATTAGAATTTCATGAGTAATCAACACCCGAAATGGAATACAATAGAATGTATCAATAGAAAATATAAATCTAGAAACTGACAGCAATGTATCACTTTATTTAAATTTAAACCATTAATCCTATGGAGCATCTGTTACTTACATATGTAACGCTATATGTAAAATATAATACACCAACTTTATCCTAACCAGTAAACTATAAATGATTCTTAACTCTAGTTATCAAACCTGTAAAATATTTTTGTCGAACGCACCTTCTGCCCGGCGGTTTGTTAAGTCTCTTTTGTAGGAGGCATCTTTTGCCTGAGTTTCCAGATTAATAAAAAGGTAGAATAATCTGCTTAAATTGGTTAATTTTAAGAGATATATGTAATTCAGTAGGGACATTTGGAAATTGTATTTATCTGTGAAATCTTCGTAATCTTCAGATATCATCAACTTAGGTAGTTATGTAGAAATATTATGCCAAATATAGTTTAATTTGAAATCAAACACGGTTGAAGATGTTATCTGTGTTTGTTGGTTTCAATAGTTTCAGTTATATTATAGTTGATATAGGGAAATATGTGTTAAACGTAAAACCAAGAAAGAATGTTTGTTCTGTTGTCTTGTGAATCCGTCTTGCAATAATTAATGACACCGACCGCCGGACATAAGATGTTCGCGCTGTATTCCTTGTGATACAAATTTTTGTATTTTGTAGGTATGTATGTATGTACTACAAACGTATTTTTATAGAATAATTACAAACATAAATCTGAAATGGATTTAAATTAGCCTCTCATTCTAACTCGTAAAATTTTATCCAGAGCCCAATTTAGTATCTTTAATTTATATTGTACATAAGGTACATCAAATGATAATAATTGAACTTGCTTGATATTCCTTGAATGAGTTTATATACAACGTGATTCCTAAAAATTAAAGATTTACTTACAAAATAATAAATGTCAAATATACAATATTTTCTAAATCTTAGACAAATTATGTTTATAACTTTTTATGCCATAATCATCTATCATACATTTGGATTGCACATCAAATGTTAAAAAAATAAATAATAATCGTGCGTGGTCAGATTTAGTTAAAAAGCTAATATGATTAATACCATCTTCCATAAAATAAAGTTATAATTACCTAGATGCGCCGCCCATGAGGACCGCCGCCGCATATAAATCCCGACCGAAGATGAGCTGCGGCAACCGCAACCGATGTTGGAGAGAGAAGTAGGAACATCCAATGTAATTTATTACCTAGAAACAAAATGCTTACAGATAAACCCATTGTATCCGAAGTAAATTTATTATTTACTCACTGATTCAAAGTCATAAATAATTTATTATCTGATAAGTTATTTCTTAAGAATAATTAATTAACCACCAATTAACATGTATTCTAAAGCTTCATCCAAAGATATTAAATCAGTTTGAGTTAATCTATATGGCAATCATTTTCCTAATTTACTATGAAGGCTACGTAAAACATCTGCAGTGTTTCGCACTGGACTTTCTTATACGTTAAAAAATAAAAGGTTTTCTTACGAGCCATACAAAAGTTTTAAGTTTCATCTCCCTCACACACACACACACACACACACACATACGTACGACTCGCAGGACCCCTGCAGAGGAACCACATAATAGTTTAACAATAGATATAGGAAGGATAATAATTGTAATTTTCAGGTGACACTAATAAATTACAAGCTTCTTGTTCTATGTATTTGTTTAATTCATTTGCCTATATTTTCTAAAGACAGCTCATTTATCTGTGTTTTGTACCTAATCAAAGACAGATTTTTGTTAAAAATACAGCTACCAGATAGCAGGTAGAATTTGATTTGTTATGCAATAATACAAAACATAAGATGATTTTTAACTCACTCAGAAAATTATAAGAATGTGTTTTGAAATTTATGGGAAAAATCATGATGCTTGCTAGGTAAACGTTTCAAGTAAATTTAAACGTGTTGAAAATAATATATACATTTTACTCTGGTCTTTTTATCTTACGATAAGCAAGATAAAGTTAAAAAGTTGAAGCAATCCAACAGGCTTTTTACTTGATGAAAGTAAGACTGGTACAACATTTTGATTTGCATTTAGATAGAGCGAAATGCGCATCGTTTAGCATGGTACGGGTTTGCTGCACACTGCATTTCAATCTATAAAAAACTCTGAAACCGCCGCTCGCTGCAGTGGATGCACAATCCGTTTGTGTCTGGTATTTTTATCCCGACACATCGGACATTTATTTTCCTGCTTGTGACATTCGTTGCTTTCAGCCGCGCCAGTTAACGAATCTATTACGGCCGTCAATTAACGCGTGCCCCCGGGAACGGCAACAAACCAGGCAGCCAGAACGTTGAAATCGCTTCTAACTAAACGTACACATACTATCAACCAGACATGTTCACATCACCAACGCATATAACAAAATCAAAGAGTAATTGGATCACTTCGGATTCAATTTTGAAATGGTATAATTATTTACTTAGTTAATATGAAATATGCAATACTACAAATATATTTTCAATGCGCCAGCTGTAACATATTATAGATCTCCTAAGATGGCTATGGTGGATGGGCTTGTAATTTAATTTAGCAAAAGAAGAACGCAAACATCGATTCTGTTTAGTACCTATCGTAATTGTTTTAATACGCTGCTGTAAGAATATTATATGTGGGTATTTATAATAAACATTTAATATGAAACACGAATTACAAATACATATAAATAACTGCTTAATTTATATTAAAATAATGATAAAAACTTATAATCATTATGCAGAACAATATAGAAGTGTGTAGAGGAGATAGTTCATATATAAATAACATGATTTATATTCCAAACCACACCGGGAGTAAATAATATATTCAATTATTGTTCTGAAATTTGAATCGAAACTGATGCAAGTCCATCTCAAAATTACAAATAGACAAGACGTGAAGAAAATATGCTCTCGTTTCGAATTTTTGAGACGAGACCTCTCAAGTTGAGTTCTGTCTCGATATATTGCTATATTCTTCATGTTTTTACAAAAGACCTATATCTTTGTTATATTTTACATTTACTAAAAGGATATAGAATATATCGGTGCGGTTCTAATTGCTACCTGTAAATCTTGTGCGTGACAACCTGCAATAAACTTTTAAAATTCTTTTATTGCGACAATATTTTGTTTTCATATCAAAATTTGGAGTATATAATATTTGGAACTGCAACCGATATAAATGGTTGTAACAGCCTGGCTTTGTACGAGTCTCTATTTACCAAGGAGTATTAAATATACAACAAACATACGGTCTAGAAATGTGCAGTCAACTTAGAAATATTTGTGATGAATAATAATTTAAAAGATTATTTTTGAATTATTAAACTGCCTCTTGGTTTCCCAAATTCTCACAATTTCTAAACATGCGCACGTCGAAAAGAATCTAGATTGCTGTCATTATGGGAATGAAACATCATGTGTATGATTATATGCATCTTTACGGCCAGTGACATTACATATGAAATGAATACTGAGTTGTGTTGTGTGAGACGTTCTGTAATATATTCTAAGTCAACCCGCCATGACCCTTTTATTTATAGATGAAAGATGTCGAGATCGTACATCAAGCCAAGCCGAGGATATCAATCACATCATTACCTAGCCACTGCAAGCCGACGGCATAAACGTAACGAGTTGCCGTAATTGGTTTAATGAAAGCGACCGTGCACCCCACCCTCACAGAGTGTTTACGCAGACCGCAAATACGCCGTCTGTTTGTTCATCCCGCTGATGGTTGGTTAGTTGGCGCAATATGACACAACAAGGCTTTATATTCAACTACCCAAAATGTGGTTGGCATTACATACAAACTAATTGCTACCATGAAAATTAGACACCTAATATTAAAGAGTGATTTTAATGTACAATTACTTTTTATAGAAATGCATTAAAAATTATATTATTGCGAAAACTATATAGAGCTACAGTTATATTCATAGATTTAAAATAATATTCAGAAAATGAAATAATATCATTTGATGTTTTAGTAGAAACACATATTGCCAATTGGTAATATAGATATTAATGGTGGTTTGATTTAGAAGTGAAATTTATTATTTTAGTTTTCTTTATAACTACTCGATAAAAATGGCGAAACCAATACAACAACTGTTTATTAATTACATTTGGGTGACTAGTATACCCTGGATAAAGTTGGATTTAATTTAATTATAATCAACTGAAATTATGTAAGTAAATGTCCCCATTAAAAGAATATATTATAATTAAAGTTTTCCAAACATTAAATGCAGGATCTAGATTGCTGTTAGTGAAATTAATGTCGCAGTTTAAACTTTTTTCATCTTCTGTGTAAAATATATAGTATTTATATTAAAAGACTTGAGAGAATTTCGTAAGAAAGAGTGTCTATTTTAGTAATTTGTTTGTTTTTAATCAGGGATTTCCGTGAGGGAAGTAAACTGCGGCAGAAACGGGATTATAATGTGAAAACAAGAACCAGCAAGTGCAAGAGAAGTCGGAAAAACAATTCTGAGCTAATTCGTCGAATAAACATATAAATCAGGTCGGAATATATTGGGCCACTTATTTTAATGGAATGCTCTGTTCATTTATCAACGTCACGTGGTGCGAGCCTCCGAGTTTCGCGCTTGTTATACAGACATAATTTATGAGAAAAGGAAATAGTTATTTCAATTTGAATCGAGTTTGAAATCGGTGGAACGTGCCCAAGGGTGCACTGGCCCAGCAGCCAGCTCGGCTTGGCCTTTCGCAAGATGGCGTGCCAAGGTAATTAAGAACTCGAGCGATGATCAATGGGGGCGCTGGAAGTCCCGCGGCGCTTGCCTCATTAATCCTCCGAGGGCCTTTATTAAAAGAATTGAAGAAATATGGGCGGAACGGGTAGATTCAGCAACGTGCAGCACCAGCACAGCGCCAAGTTGTCGGACGCCCGGTTTCGCGTCCAGAACAGCCACTCCATATACACACTCACTATCATCGTACTGGTGGTAGGTACTCCTCATTTGTTCCCCGACACCCAAACGCAGCGCTTAATCAAGTGGCAGGGGCGTTAAATTAAATTAACGCGAAATACGTGAGAGGCGGAAACTAGTAAGTCAAGGAGCCATTAGTCCGCGCCCGAACAAATCAACACTGCACACGATTACAGATTTACCATCATCGTTTGTCTCTCTACGACTACGTAGCTACATATACTAACGAATCCATTTGCAGCAGACATCCTCCAGCCTCCGTTCAATATTACCAGCATTTAACGCTTTCAGAGTGCAATATATACATATCACAAACTTATACACACATACAAAATTATATTTAAGTTTACCGAATAATATTTCTAAGTATCACTTACATATATTAGCATTTATTATAATATAAATAGGTATTCAATAAAAATTATTTTAATACAATCCAAATACTTGCATTGGTGTATGAGAAGCGCAAAATTGAAAGAAATTTCGTAGTAGACTGGTTCAAAGAAGAATGGGTTTGATCATATAGAATTATAGGTAATAATAAAAGTATTTATGTAGTCAATGTAGCGAGAATGCAAGTGTATCTTAAAAATAAATTAAAATGCATCAAATAAAAAAGAACTCGTTAGCAAATCAAATAAAGGAGTATGTATGAATGGTTTCATGAATATAGGTATAATCAAAGCTTAAAATGTGGAAAATAGACCTGTATAACGAACAATAATAAGAATGTGGCTGCTTGATTGTCTGCCATTTATGGGAACAGGTAGGTATTATTGCTTTATATGTAATAATTTTCTAAACCGTATTTCTTTACTAATTAAGTCGCCAATCAATAAAATACCCCATAACTGATAATTTTATAGTAAGTTTTAACTCATAAGTTTGTCTATACCTACTATACTTCATAACATTGCTGTTAAACGTTACCATTTTATTCATTTAGAAATAAATTTGTAAAGACATTATGTTAAAAATTATCCTTATTTTTATAATATACTCCATTCTGTGTGACCGTGAATTTGTAATATGTGTAGGCAATAAAAAAATATGTATGCCTACTTAAAATGATATATATGTAAGTAATACATATAGGTTTATAGACAAATCTTACATATAGAAGATAGGTATGTAATTATTTGTTTCATCATGGTTTAAAATGGACTATATTAGGTACCAGTTAAAATTAAAATACTGAAAGACTTGAAGATATAATTAGATAACGTATGTTTATTTATATTTACTTGCTGTTTATTTGACTTAAATTAAACTGAATTCTCCTTATATTTGACTGAAAACTAGTAAGCATTTTCTTTGAAGTGTAATATTGGATATTAAATTTTATTTATGACTATTTGAATCCACCGATGGCTATATAAAGTAAACATTCTTTGCTGAACCAATATTTTTTCAAGAAATATCTTTGGAGAAACCTACAAAATTTACTGTAGGAAGTCATTGATGAATTGCAACGTGAATATATTAATTTAATCAAATTAAAAAGAAAACATCCTAATAATGAAACTATGAAGAATAAGACGTTTCCCTTATAATTTTCTTAAATTAGCTGAAGAATATAAATAATATTTTTACACATATAAAATTTGTAAAGTTGTATAATATTCAAACATTGCATGAGAATATTCAAATTCTATTATCCAGAACTATGTTAGAAAACTTAAGTTTTTATTTATTTCAAGATGCAAAAGTAATAAAACTCATCTAATTCGATACATTAATTTATGTATACGGTCCCATAACAACAATTTCCTCCTAGATACCATAAGATTAAATCGTGTCATTTGAGAGTCATAAAACACCGTATTCAATATCGATAATCAATAAATGTATAATTACCTACATAGAACAATAGATAGGGGCCACACACAGATGTCCCTTTACAGTAGTCGTGGGACTTGCATACTAATATCCATATATACATATAAAGATACATATACACAGGGAGTATGTGACAGACAGACGCGGACAGACAAACGTACGAGTGCACAGCCGAAGCCGAGCTCAGCACTGTCACGAGATCACTCACTGTCCCTGATCGCTTTATCTGGTTGCTGTGGTAATGAACGCTTGCCAGCAGCTACCCATTGTTGGCAGTAACAGACATGACTGACATATTCAATACTGTCAGATAATGAACTTAACATTCTTTGCCTCGTTGCGGCCCACGCTGATCCCAATCGCACACGTTCAATCTTTGTAATTATTAAAAGAATACTAGACGTATGTATGTATGTATGTACATGGATACACAAAATTGATTAATCTAGATTTGTTGAGCAATGGAATATTGAAATCACGCATTAATCAGGATTATCTTCTGAAAGAGGATAAGGAAACTCATGTTTATGCTTACACTATTTCGAGAAATCAGCTGTGAGGGACTTACAAAGTATTGACTCAATCTTGTCTCTTTGGAAACACTACTCAGAAAGAATACATAAGAACAAGAATTATTTTTTTTTTTTACAAGAACAATGTATAGATTTTCATGTAGTGGAAGGTTTGATAATATTTTGTCCAGATCATAAGCTATTTTTAAATATATCATTTTTGTAACAATATATACAGAGCAACCAATTATATACACAATAAACGGTGAATATTTATAAGGTTAGGCTATTGCTACTGGTATCTGTACATTATCTTATAAATGTATACTTTCTCTGATAGATTTTAGTAAACGTCTACATTAGAAGATAAATATAATAGCACAGAGATATTCCAAATAGAGAAATCAAAATAAACTAACATCAACTTAGTAGCATAAGGTATAACATATAAATAAATAATTAGTGATGGAAATATGTTTGGGTAATGGCATTGGTTTTTAAAAGTAACATATTGTACCTAATTTATTTAAAAACTTTCGTAATAGTCATGTATTTGTATGTCTTTATTAATGATGAAGATTGATCGATTAATAAATAATTTATTTATATTCCCACAAAGAATTGCAGCACTTTTTAAGACATAAATATCAATTAATCACTAAAGTGAACTAAACACAAGGCACGTCAGTCAGTATTTATATAATACTTTCAACGGATTGCTTTGCATATAAATTAATTAATTAAAATCTTTTCATTCCAACGTGAACAAATGTCATTAATAACAAAACGCGAATGTCTGGAAGTGTGGCCATTAATCATTATTTAATATTCATCATTTTCATAACGGTCCGACGCTTACTGAATACACGCTTGTAGATTTCATTAAATCGCAATTGCAAATGCTGTAGTAATGAGTGTGTTATTTACTTACAATCATTTGTTTGTTTGTTGCATGAAAACTTGTTCATATTGTAATATATGGGGGACTTGTATCTAGCATCTAGCAGTATCAACTTAACGTTAAATACTGAATTCAAACATAACAAAAATATGTTTGCTTAACTATCTACATAACTTTGTTTAACTGGAAAATAAATCTTATTTATGTCTTCATTATTGAAAGTACCTAAATGTATTATATATAAATGAAGTTTATTATTTAACCTTTGGCCAATAAAGAATAGCGATTGCAAGTTAAGCTGACAGAGGATTTCCAGAATTTCGTGCAGGAATATTGGTGGTCTATCGTGTTGTTCCCGCTGTGCCAGAGGATGCGAGAGGTCGCTGTCACAGTGCATGGACTGTCGATAAATTATTTGTGAATAAACGACACGGCTTGGGCGGTTGGATCGTGTGTGACATGTCCGTTTGCCTTGCCGTACTTCTCCGCCTGTCGTGGTTTTGTATGGGTATAAGAAGACTATTCTGTCTGCCTGTCTGCTACGAGTGGTGGTGGTTCTGGTGAGCCATGTGCGGTGTGCTCTTGCGTATATAATATTTAATAGACGGGTGTGAGCGATGGGCATCCATGGTGTCATTGCGTCACCCGCTGGGCTATTGTTCGTGGTACAGGGAATCACGGTTCGGCCACCCGCCAGCTTGCACCGCTCCCGGTGAGTTATATGACGACCGCCTGCGGATCATCCGCAGAATGGTTCGTCGACAAATTGCACGTGCGTCTTCCACTGACAATATCCTCTCACGAACACAACGATTTCTTTACCACTATTTTAACACGTTAATAGCGCATCATATCCCGCCAAGTTTGATGACTATAACTCTACATCATCTTCACCATATATGTATCTATTACTAAGTTGCATTGAAAAGTGGCATTATGGAAATAATCCATTACACGTTTATAAATAAGTATTCCTAAGTTGACCATGATTTATAAATATACCAAATTAAAAGTACAGAAATTATTATGGCCGGACGTTTTTTATTTTTCAAATGAACATAAAACTTGAGAACATATTTATAACAAGAAATAAATATATATATAACTAAGCCATACAGTTCTCGGTGCCTATCGCTATTTAAATGATACTTTTTCGAACTTGTATTTTTAATTGTAAACAATTGTTGCCTAACCGGACCGGGCCGGACCAGTAATAAACCTTTCACGAAACATGTCCAAATTGAAAATGCTACAGTGTATTTCAATTATTTCGGGTGCGTGTTGTGTAAAGGTGTTCTATCATTTTTAACTTTAAATCTAATTTTATACAAATGCAATGGTTTTTAAAATTTAAAATTATCATTAGAAAATTAAATAAATGTACATAAATGATAAATTTTAGCCCTAACTATAA
>JADQWA010000075.1:55302-68663 GCA_018344505.1 Nebria ingens riversi | reverse complement strand
TCCAACTAATTATATTCAAGTAACATTTTCGATGTATGATTCTGTAAGTGTACACTAGAGTCGTCATACCTTAAAAATTTATTTAATTAGGGAAATTCCATTAGACTTTATCCTAGAAACACAACGACCTTGACCCCCATAGAAAGTTTCTCCCATCCATCGGTTTACAAAGTGCCGTATAGACTACGGGAAATTCCATAGACATGCGAAGAATTTATATTATTTAGGAAATTCCATAGAAATGTGACGTCATTTTAGAAAGGCACACCCCGGTTTATAAAGTGCCGTATAGACTTTAAGAAATTCCATAGACATGCAAGGAATTTATTTAATTAGGGAATTCCATAAAAATGTGACGTCATTTTAGAACGACAAACCCCGTTTAAAAAGTGCAGTATAGCCTACGGGAAATTCCATAGACATGCCAGGAATTTATTTTATTAGGGAATTCCATAGAAATTTGACGTCATCCTAGAAACACAACAAGTTTGACCCACATAGAAAGTAATTCCTTAGAATTTTTTTTAACTTATCTTTTTATCAAGGTCAGGCTAATGACACTGACCTTGACTGGAGCCATCCTCCCCACCAGCCCGGTTTCCAAAGTGCCGTATAGGCTACTACTGCGTCATTTTGGGAAATATTTGGACCGCATCTATACCTTATAAGTTGCTCATCATTGAATAGTGTAGATTTTGGACATATTATCTATAGACGAATATGTAGTACGCCCAAAATGCGTACTGCTTCCAAAATGTTTCGACATCTAAGAAGATTAACAAAAATTAAACGCAGCAAATCAGAAATATCGGTAAAAATTTAGAAAAATTAATACATTGGAGATATCAGACTCTATATATATATAAATATATATATATATATATATATATATATATATATATATATATATATTATATATATATATATATATATATATATATATATGTACGACGGTGGTCTGAAAAGTTTCCGACTTAACAATTTTTGTTTTTGAAAGGCAATACACCTACGCAAATCATAGAGGAGTTGGATTTTGTGTATGGGGACTCTGCACCATCATTTAACACAGTGAAATTTTGGGCAGCTGAATTTAATCGTGGCCGTAAGAGCTTGGGAGACGATGAACGTTTGGGACGTCCAAAACTACAACTACCGACGAAAACATCGCCAAAGTTCACGAAATGGTGCTAGACGACCACCGAATTAAAGTGAGAGAGAGAGCAGAGGTTATGAACATGTCAAACGAACGTGTTTGTCACATATTAAATCAACATTTAGACATGAGAAAGCTGTCCGCGCGTTGGGTGCCGCGTTTGCTCACGTTAGACCAAAAACGTGTTCGAATGAAGATTTCCAACGCTCTGTTGCCATGGCGAAAATCCACGAATTACGGTTTGAACTACTTGATTATCTGCCTTACTCACCAGATCTAGCCCCAAGCAACTTCTTTTTATTCCCTCATCTAAAAATTGCGCTCGGAGGACAGAGATTTTCGTCAAATGAAGAGGTTATCACCATTGTGAACAATAATTTTGCAGAGAAAAACGCCGAGTACCATTTGGACGGGTTACAGAGATGGGAGCATCGCTGGGAGAATTGTGTAGAGTTACAAGGAGACTATGTTGAAAAAAAAATTCTGACAAAATGTGTTGTATCTTTGTTAGGTCGGAAACTTTTCAGACCACCCTCGTATATATATCATGTCATACAAAATGTACAATACTAATCAAAATCATACTGTTTTGGCATATTCGTCTGAAAAATATTTTTTTCGATTCAGGACCTATACTGTACTAAACAACAGCACCAATTTCAATATCAAACCATTCACTCAATCTGCCATCAGTTCTTATTGCAGCTTTACTGCCTGCATACAACAATTTTTTTCAAAATGCACCCTAAACTCTCGCGTACTACACTATGATACGCTTTTTTCAGAACGAGAAATCCACAAAATTACTTTCTATTATTATCAAGTGACTTTTCGACAAACATACGAAGAGAAAACAATTGATCTACACATCCTTTCTCAGGCAAAAAGCCACCTTGTAAATCATGCAATCTCATGCGCGTAATACATCTGATTTTTCCATTTATAATACTTCCATACAACTTGCTTACAGCACTTAACAAACCTATGGCTTGTACTTATTGCAATCACTCAAACTACCTTTTCCTTTAAATAGATGAACAATCACATCACACTTCCAATCATTCGAAACTACGTCATTCTTCAGAATAAAGTAAAACATCTTTACCAACTAATCGAACAAATTTACAGTCCAAAATCTTAACATTCCCACAAAAATGCCATCTATACCAGCAGCATTACTATATTTCATTCTCAACAGTGACTCATATACATCTTCTTCACTAATAACGCATTCATCAATTTTCGCTACATCTGACACTAAATCTGGTGCGCCATTTGATCCACTTGATATTACCATATGAACTTTTAAAATACTCACACCATCTGCTCTTACATATGTGTCACTCCAAAGCAATTCACCATAATCATTCTTTATTGCTTTCACACACCTGGCATTGCTGTCACCATTCATTTCTTCACACTCGACCAAACCAGTTTCCTATTTGTTCTAAAATCAGACACCAACTTTTCAATCAAAACTTTCCCAATATTCATCTTGCTTTCATTCATAATCAATTTCGTATCTCTTTTTATCAATTTATATTCTGTCAAGCAAGCATCAAGAACATCATCCGGCATATCCTTGACATTCAAATAACTAAGGTGTGCATCATTCTTTCTACGTACAGCCTTTTACTCTTTCATTCCACCAGCCACTTTAGATACGTGCACCCACTTTCGAAACACCACATACTTCCGTCGCACATCTTACAACTGCCGTCTTAAATTCATTCCAAATCGTATTTATCACAATCATAATTTAGAACAAACACAGACAAAGCAACATTCAACTTACATGCATATTCTCCCTTACTGACCCACACTGTAAAGGAGCAGATTTTATTCGAATCATACACTCAGTCTTTGTTACTCTTTAGCACCAACCTTGTGCTAAATTCATACGTGAAATAATTAAATAATGATCATTCGTTCTCATTAAATTATCAAATTAATCACACTTCTGTGATTTAGAGTCACATTCGCCCATGTACATATGTGTGACTTAATATGCTTGAAGCATGAATTAGTCACAAAGAGTCCATACTCCAAACAAAAAGCTAATATCCTACAACCGTTATCATTAACTCTATTATCACCAAATAGTCCTAGTGCAGTTTCGCTCGCGCTCTTTTTTACACCAACCCATCCAATCAATCTTTCACCGCGATCACATATATTCGCTACACTAGACACCTCACCTTTCTTTCTCTCACTCGCATTCGTGCCATAGGCGGAGATTATGTAGATCCTAATCCAACCTACTTTCATTCTGCGCATTTATAATCCCGAATACAAGATTTCATTCGCTCACTGACAAGTACTTCGACACCTTACCTAGCATGTTTGCTCTCATTTACACCAAACCATAAAATAAACACACTATTTTCATCCTTAGAAGTACATCATTGCTTCTTGGTTTTACACACAGTCACAACATCCAACGCATGCAAATGTTCATCCTTTTTATGTTTATTCCTCTAACATTCCAAGTTGCAAACTTTCTTTCATTTAGTTTGACATTTTCTCTTAATTTTACTCTATCTCGCATACCACAACAGTTAATATTTTTAAAAGAAAGGGTTTTGATCGATAAGAAGAGTAGTCGGGGCAGCTTACCAAGTAAGTCCCCAACGAGAAAGACAGATATTAAATTAAATAAACATAACTTTCAAATAAAACAACAGATTGACTTATTTGGTTGTCATAATAAACAACGCGAAAATTTTCGAAAATAAGCGTAAATTAAATAAAAATTAGAATAAACTAAAAATAATATATATCTGGAGACTTTCGTTGGTCTTGAAGCTGGAGCTACGCACAGACTTAATAACAAACTGTAATTACCCTTTAAAAATTCAAAAAATTCTTGGAATGATATCTATCAAATTGTTCTATATGACAGATACAAAAGAAAGACAGACGATATAATCGTGTTATTTTATTGAAAAGTTTGGAGTTTGCATACATTTCAGTTATAACTTATAATGAATGAGTTAATTTAGTTGCTGCGAATGCTAGCATTGTTTGTCATAAAACAAACTGGATTATTATTTGTAATTTCCAATCGTGATTACTAATTGAGTAGCTGTGAATGCACCTTTAAAGAGTGGGAGATAATAAAATGCTGTACTGAGGTGTTTGCAAATTTCACGCACCCTCAACAAAATATAATTATTCTTCATTACACAATAATATAAATTATTTCGGCCGGACGATTTTTAGTTTTCAAATGAACTTAAACCTGTGTTTTCTGCAAACGAAATAAACTATCCGTCTAACACGCAGGTTAAGAAAAACCATCAGGTCCGTTTACTTCTAAGAAAATGCGATTTGCTGCTACTGTGTGCATGCGCCAGAAAGAGCATTTTGCCGCTAATGTATAAACTAACAATCTGAAGTCGGTAATTGTAGTTTCTATATTGGAATAGCGACAAACTTTTAAAAAAGTAGACAGATTTAAACAGCGCGAATTCTAAAAACTAAAAATATTCTTCATTATATTTTTAATATCGAAGAAGTCAGAGGTCGATAAGACATATTAATATTTTAAAAAATCATCATTCGCGCAACAGAATTAATACCCTTCGGAGTCCAAATTATAAAATCTCATTTTGTTCTACCACTAAAGCTCGTCTTACACTACACAATATATTCTACAAGAAATTCATCAACATTTGGAACACTCTAAATTGTGTAGTATCATACAGCAAATTGTGTGAAACATTGTCAAGCTTGACAATTCTTACACAATTTGCTGTATGATACTATACTACACAATTTAAGTGGTTCCAAATGTTGAACACTATATTGTGTAGTGAAGACGAGCTTTAACATACATTTGACAGCCAGTGTAAGGAATGCAACTACCGATCAATATCTCAACAAAGCGTATATTAACATTGTATTTACTTATTATTAGTATAAACTGGGGTAAAATGTTGAGACCGCTCTACTAAAATTGTTTATTACATTCGCGCTAATACTGGGTTCCTAACAATGAATCATTCGTGCGCTGGTATTTCCCCCAACTTTTATCTACTTTAGATAGGCGCGGGCTATACGAATGATTTTTAACTCGCCGTAAAAAAGTAATAAACGTATTTATTTTAAAAATAAATTAAATATGTATTGAATTGTTTTTGTGTTTTCCGGCATGCGCGATGCTATGAATAATACATATGACAGTGGATATTTTAGATTGATTACTATATCATTGTTGATTTTATTGTTAATTCGATTATTTTAATTATAGTGCAATAATAGTTATTTATACAGAAATTCGACATGCCAAAGTTTAGGCAACGGCTAGCCGACGCCGAGTATACTTTTTATAATAACCAAGGAATAAAGATATCCTTGATTGATAGCCAATACTAAACAGCTCGCCGAATATCTAATGTTTATTTTATTCAAGATATAAAATAGATATCTTTGATTGATTGCGCTATATTGTCATTGTTGATTTGATTGTTACTTTTTACATTTTAGTTATAGCACAAATATTCTTTATTTATTCAGAATCTCGCCATGCTAAATTTAAAGCATAGCCCGAAAATATAAATTATAACCTCACAGCTCGTTTTTGGCCAATGCCTATAATGTGCCATGGCAACATCCTGAATAAATAAAGAATATTTGTGCTATAATTAAAATTATCAAAGTAACAATCAAATCAATAGTTTGCAAATAAAGTATAATTATGAAAGAAAAGAAAAAATAACGTCAAATATTACTCGGATGAATACAGTCGTAAACTCGACCGAATATTTACCAATAAATGGTTGAAAATATAAACGTCTTTTTCCACAACGTGCTAAATTTTTATTAAAATTCGCGACCGGTTACGACCAATAAGTTGGGCATTTTCAAACTACCGGGCAGACTAGAAAATACATAGATTTTATACATCAAAAATTAAGAAATTAAAATAATAAAATGAATAATAAAAAAACATAATTAACTTACACATTGTTATTGTAAACTAGCTGAGTTATACATATAGTCAAATGTTAAAAATATCATAAATAAATAAATAGATAAAAATTATAAAAACAAAAATAGGTATCACAGAATGACTAGTACAACAATAACTAAAATTCATTTTACAGGTACAAATACAACTTGCAGCTTACAATTCTCATGTACATCGTCTAATCACTTACCCTTTACCTAATTCGGAATTCATTCAAGAACAAAAAATCCTAAAACAAATAGCTTTTAAAAACAACTTCAATCCGAACCTGATAGACAGTTTGATAAACAATAAGAAACATAAGATTAGATTACAAAACATTTTAGCGGGATTTTCAAACATCACACCAGAAATCAAAACATATAATAGATTATATTTTATAGAAAATCTTAGTTACAAATTAAAACGTATTTTTGACAGAACTAATATTAAAATATCTTTTTAAAGCGATTACTAACTTAAAACAAGAATTATGTCATAAAATTTATAAAATCCCATTGCTTGATAAGTCCGGGGTGTACAAGCTGATTTGTCAGGACTGCAATTGTTTTTATATAGGACAAACAGGACGTCCTTTTAAAACTAGATTTAAAGAACGTTTTAACAGTTTCAAAAAAAAAATTCAGGTTTCTCAACTTTTGCAGAACATCTATTAGAAAAATCACATAGCTATAATCCGGAAGTCCATTTTGAAATTTTACATTTACAAAGAAAAGGCAAAGTGTTAGATTTTCTAGAGAATTACGAAATTCAAAGGCTAAAAAACAATTTACCATCTCTGTTAAATGACCAAACTATTCTCAAAACATTCCCGCTATTTCAGTTTCTTATACGTTGAATTTCGACTCCACAACTGGTTTTTCGTTTAACCGTGACTTAAGTCAAGTTGTATTTTGTACCTGCAAAATAAATTTTAGTTATTGTTGTACTAGTCATTCTGTGATACCTATTTTTGTATTTATAATTTTTATCTATTTATTTATTTATGATATTTATAACATTTGACTATATGTATAACTCAGCTAGTTTACAAAAACAATGTGTAAGTTAATTATGTTTTTTTATTATTCATTTTATTATTTTAATTTCTTAATTTTTGATGTATAAAATTTATGTATTTTCTAGTCTGCCCGTAGCTTGAAAATGACCAACTTATTGATCGAAACCGGTCGCGAATTTTAATAAAAATTCTTTAGAACGTTGTTGTAAAAGACGTTTATATTTTCAACCACTTATTATCCCTTCCACAACTGGGTTGCACGGTTTCATTATGAATATTTACCATTTATTGAAATAAATCATATTAATATGAGTCACAGTTTAGTGACTTCCTGAATTTTGAGATAACATTTGCTTCTTGCGTTCATACGTAGAAACAAGTTATTTGACTTTGATTGAATATTATCTAAATTCAAACAATATTTATTATTTTTATCTATCTGTACAGATAAGATAAAAATACAATTGTGAGATAACAAATTTTCGTTTGTTTTTCTGCTTCATCTAGTGGTGAATTTCTCAAGTTCACACTATGGATACAAACTTAGTTCCTCTCAACTTTTTCTTGCATAGACGGCGCCACCTTTCAGCTAGGTATATTCAAAAAATCTTAGAATCGCGAAAACGCTATAAAATTAGAAATAAGCTATTTCCACGCCACAATAAAAGATATTTCGTTGAATAAAATGTAAGAAAGTTATTTCGAACACATTGGTACCATACTTTTGGTCTTAATACCATAAAAATTACGAAAAACCATTAAATCCAAAATATCTCCAATCTACTGCAAGTATAGAAAAAAAATATAAAACGTGGATGTGTATTTGCATAACAAATACATGGTAAAAATTTCGTTTATTTTGAGCTTGTAATGTAGCAGATAAAAAATAAAAACCCTCAAAATAGGCACTTTTTCATAGTTTTTATTTTTTATCTGCTATATTACAAGCTCAAAATAAACGACATTTTTACCATGCATTCGTTATGCAAATATACATCGAGTGATGTTTTTTTCTTAATTTGCAAGGAACGAAGTTTTAGCGAGCGTGATGGTTCACACAAAATTATATAATTTTTTTTTATATATTGTCAATAAGATCATCTTTTATTCAATTTTTTTTTTGACATATATGAATTTTTTATTGGGTCCAAACCTTCCAATACCTAGAGGTACTAGATTATAATGTTAGGAACCCAAAAATGATATAACAAAATTATAAGTTAAACTTATTTGAAACAAAATCTATCGGGCTTTTTAAATATTTTAGACTGCTCGTTTTCGTCGTATAAATGTGCGTGATATCTCTTCCGTCTTCAGACGTAACTTCTTAAGAATAAATTCGCTGTAGTGGTCTGAGCAATTGTCCAGATGAAGTTCTCAGTTGTACTAGCCGAACTTCATCATCTTTTTCAAGAATTACTTCTTATATACAGGATAGAGGCCACTCTTTACGTCTTGTATTATCGCTCCCTACTAAAACAATTTCATTTACGGAGATTTTACGACTAACTCGATTTGTCTGTCTCTGAATGAGTTGATCAAGATACTCATTGCGAAATCTTCGACGTAGATCTTCTTTTAGTTTGTGATGATAGCGCATTGTTATATTTAGCATAGTTGCATCGATTTTATCAAAATCATTGACCAGCCGATACGCCATCCACCAGTTACGGCCATCAACAGAGCCCACCCCGAGAGAGGACGCACCCGCGGCAAGCGCCAGGACAACCCGGCTATACCCCTCGGGCAGTCAAGAAACGTTGTCTCACGTGGTGGAGTTAGGACCGCTCCTTTCACCGCCCCCAAACACCAACTCAGCCCCTGTAGCCCTTCTGCGACAAGCGATGATTGAAGTGCGAGTAACAGACAGTTTAGCTATAAAATTAGTAAGTAGAGCGACCGACCTAAATCCACCAGAGGACTGAATTCATCTTCAATGTAATTCAGTCTTAAGGGGACGGCATTGTCCCAAATCAGGCTAGTTGCGTAATAGATATAAGTTAAAAACCAAAGGATTAAAATATAACTGTAAGTTGCACAATTAAACATCTTCGGATTCACTAGCAAACGCCTTATTTGAGTCCTTTTCTAAATTTATAATAAACGGTTCCTTTTCCGGCTGTATTTTTAACATTTGCTGCACTTTGATCTTGCCATGATCTTCTTTGGACACCCATAGAAAATATCCAGGTTTCGGCCAGAAATACTGGTTCCAAATATTTACTATTATAGTTTCTATATTCCTTACACAAATTTAATCGTGCTAATCTCATATGTTAAGTGCTCTCAGGTAAGAATCTGTCTTATACTGAAATCCGATAAAAACTAAAGTTTTCTCTGCATTGTTTTTGTGGCATTCATTGATCATTTCAAAACTCGGATAACACTTCTTTTTGAAATATTCACAGCATCTGCAACTCGCTAGAATCAATTCATGTATTATTATCGTAGAACCAATACAAATAAATGTTCAAATTACACACCTGATTGACTTCCCGTACATTTCGAAGAGCTTCTTCATGGTAAAATAATCACGGACATTCAAAATGATTTCATTAGATTGCTTTCTCAACATTTGCCTCGTTTATTCATATTTAACTTTAAATTTATGGAACAAAACAATAAAAAGTTAGATTACTTCGCAGAGGTTCTTCATGTTAAAATAATCACGGACATTCAAAATGATTTCATTAGATTGCTTTCTCAACATTTTCCTCGTTTATTGATATTAAACTTTAAATTTATGGAACAAAACAATAAAAAGTTAGATTAACTATTCTTCAAAAGAGGATTTTTTGCGATTTTAAAAATCGGAGCAAAGGAAAAAATACTTTGATGACAGCAACAACACAAAACCGAACGAAATTAGCACACGAAATTGTTCAAAACGAAGTAAAATTGCACAAATATACGGAACCAACTGAAAATGGACGTTTAATAGAAACTCTTATGCATACAAACATGAACAAATAAATATACGTCGTTAGGTATTCGTGGTTCATACTGATGACCTTTGAGTGCCATCTCATAAAAATTGGACTGTACATACTAACCTTGGCAAATGACTTGCATTTTGATGTCTAATTTGAATTACTGATATTGATTCCGGTCGATAACTTTCGCTGTAAGTAAGGTAGACAACGTCAAATTTGTGCTGGGGTACGTATGCTACCCAGTTCGTTCTAAAGTTAAATATTCAGATCTACATGAATAGTATGCCGCTTTGGCGTGAATCTGAACAATGCAAAATCGGCTTGTATTCAGTGACAGGTACGAAGTTCAACAGTTCGTCACATTGGTCGGTTATCGGGGTACGGCACTATGATTTCGTATGTATCAGAGACAGCTACGCAGTTCAAAGCCTCTGATACGTTGGCGCTATCAGTCCCGATTCTGGGCACAGTCCAGGTTCAAGTTCTAGTCTGCCTATGGTCAGTCGGTCGGCGATTATTATGCATATCCACATGAGTAGGAGTGTGCGGGGACGAAAAGAACTAAGCGCTGTAGAAAGGGTGGAATATGCTTGGCTTACTTGCAGCTATTTGGGGTCAGGCTTTGTCATTTTCCGATTTGGCCTTTGTTTAACCATAAACAAACACAAATACGTATATAATGTAACTGACCAATACAAATAGACTTTTTTGTTTTTCCAGAATTCAAAGAAGCCTTCATGCTATTTGATAAAGATGAAGATGGTACTGTTACAATGGCGGAATTAGGCGTCGTCATGCGATCTCTAGGACAAAGACCATCAGGTATGCGCATTTCTTAATCGCACATAAATTATTTTATATCATTGATTATGCTACTGTCATTCATTTAAAGGAAACCAGTTTGAAACACTTTGCTGAATATATAGTTAAATAAGCTGTTGCCTATTGCAGCTAAAAAGACTTGGAAATCATGTGCCTAATGTTTTCTTCATTTTCACAATAAATTATTAAACCCTTTCTAGTTCTAACATATCATATATTAAGAAAATCATTTATAGTTACTACCTTATCCGTTTTTTATGAGACATGTTTGCCTGAAATTATATTTTTAAATGGATTATATTTTAAAATTTTTGTAGCGGCTGTTACGTACAAGTACCTTTAATTAAATGAAGCAACGTGAGCACATCTCTTTATGTTATTGTAAACTTTTAAGTAGTCTGAAAGTTTGTGTAACAGTCTGTCAAGTTTTTGATAGTAACATTGCCAAATATTTATCAAGCTCTTTTTTACGCTTGAATTAAATGCCAAGGTCAAGTTTTATATAATAAATCATTTCAACTGTTTCACAAGAAAATATAATTGACCTAAATATTTTGACATTACGCCTATTGTTACAAATAGATTAAGTGGAACAAAAATAAAGAAACATAAACAACAATTTCAATTGTGAATTTGCTTATACTTGTAATATGAGGATTCATACGAAGTGTATTACAAAGACACAATTTATATATAAGTAAATATATTGACGAGACATTATTTTATAAACGAATTTCCTTAATTATTTCTGTTTAAGGAATATCAAACACTGTAAATTGGTCATCGCTTTGAAGTAAAAGGTATTTTGAATTTAAATAATAATAAATATACTTTACACCAAGAACTGTTAAATTGAACGAAGGGTAGCCTTATTTAATTAGTTGTTTTTATGAATATGAAATTTAAAGATAATATATAGGTATACATACCGTTAATTTGTTTTAATAGATACAAATATATATATATACAAATTCATTAATTTGTTTCAAAGTAGTAATAGTTGTTACGTGCTCAATATGCCCACGTAACTTTTATCCTCGCGTGAGCCTATGTTCTGATAGGATGATGATTCCAACTATCTTGATGTTTTCTTAAACTCTTATTTATTTCATGGGTGTACTATAATTTTTGCAAAGCAAATCTATGTAAATTATTATACGGATTTAATATTCCTTCATTGTTAAACTTGTAAAATGCATTATAAAAGAAATCAATAACTTCTTTATATACATCAAGCCACAGTCTTTCAATTCCGAGGTTGTGAATTGATCGTCCTGCAATATGACTTCCTCTATTGAGACCGCGAATAGCATTCATTAGTATTGTGACAAACATCTTCTCGTAACCATGATCAGAACGAACTCGAGAGGGATGACCATACTCTACTATACCCTTCATAAATATGCGGACGACTGTATCTGTCATTATTAATGTGGCGCCGTTTATATACGTAAATACACGAAAATACCCATCGATACACTAGTGTGTTACGAAACTCCATCTGAAAAATGCATCATTATTACTATGTTTTTGGGAATAGGCATTAAGTTATGTATGTTTGTATGTATATATGTATGTAAGTAGCAACAATTACACCTTGACGGGAGTTTCAATGCTGGCCGGAGATAGCTGAAGAAGAAAAAATATGAAAAAAGAAATTGAAAAAAAAAAATCAATTTTTTTTCCCTTTAGCTAAGTAATGAAATGATAAAGAAGGTTCCTTATTTAGCTCTCCTAGCGGTTGCTAAGTGAATGAGTAGAAAGACATCTTTATTATGTACATGCTTATAAAAGTTAGATGTCAAAGAAGGGTCCATGTTTAGACCCCAAACGGTTGGTAAGTGAAGTAGTAGAAAGATACATGTTTTTTAATATACGAGGACGGTTGATTATAAAAACGCAATCGTAATTTACCGCTATTGCGCAGATGCACCGACGCACCATTGCAGTGTGGAATAAAAAAAACTTTTAAGAAAAAAAAGAGTAGTAGAGGTGTATTTAAAATTAAAATAACATGTTTATATTTGAAAAATAGTAAGTTGTTACACAAGACTTTTTTTTAGATATCCAAGAGTTGTGCTTCGCATCAAAGCCAAGCCATTTAACAAATATCTTCGGTCAAATTCTCTTCAGTATCTTCTTAACAAGAAATATGTCGGAAAATTTTGTTATTTGTAATTCTTGAGCATAGAAACCGCCCTGAATGACATTGACATCGTAATCGTGTAGTTTATATGTTGTTGGCACTGTGCAATTGATTTCGGACAATCTGAACACTTCTGTTGGCCAATTAAGCGTGTATCCCTTTTCAAACAGATGTTTGAATTTGCTGGCACGCACTTGGTCACCAACTCTAAACTTTTACGGCTCAAATAGCAACTTGGGTTTTGCAGTTTGAATACGTGTTGATGACGTAACGTCGCGCGGCTTCTTTTGAATCATCGATGTTTCGTATTATTGTATTCGTTAACAGTGGCCTCT
>JADQWA010000075.1:20772-55202 GCA_018344505.1 Nebria ingens riversi | reverse complement strand
CAATTTTCAATCGAAATACAATTAGCTGTCAGTAGTTGTCACAACTGCTGCCAACTATTTATTTTAGATTACATGAAATATTTTACTTATTTCTCAACGATTCTTTTTTAAGTATTTGTAGGACCTAGGATGATATTTTATAGCAGTCTAATCTAATCGATTAATAATAATAATAATAAACTTTGTTCGTTAAACATAGTTTATGAAACATGTTGCACTAAAAATTAATTCCTCTGGTTATAAAGGAAAAGCCAATTTGAGAACAATTTTGCTTTATTAATTCAATTTGTTCGTGTTTATGTGAAAATATTCTGAATTTAGGAATCAATTTTATAAATTAGGTTACCAACTAAAACAAGACAAGATAAAATTGCCAATGACGGTTCAAATTTAAATGAAAAATTTTTTGAGTGTGGGTTAGATTACAAATATATCAAATATAGTTCCGAAGTATTTAGTAATTTTCTGAATTATTTAATAATTTTCTGCAGTATTTAATCATTTTAATTAAATAAAGAGATACAATTTTGAATTCTTTATTTCATAAGGATTACGAAACTTTATATTAATGCTCGCATTGGGCTTTCAAACTAGAAAATCAAATTATATTCTAACGAGAATAGAAGAATATTTTCTTTTCGATAATTTTTTCCCCAAAAATTATTATATTACACATACAGATATTTCATTTGATTTCTCATTTATTTCATAATTTGAATGAAAAGACAAGAAATCCTTGTTTCAAAGCAATGCGACTTTAATTGTCAGAGAGAATTTAAAATTCTTTTATTGGTTTTAACTGACCTTGCAAACATTCTACTGGTGCCGACAGAGTATGAAAACGTTTTATTTATCTTGGTAGGAAATTGCATGTAATTACTATTTGACTGGTATTGCCTCTGGCGTAATAAATAATTTAAACAAAACTGAAATATCCTAACTAGGACACGAGTTGACAAATCATTGCTGTATTTAACGAAAATAATCTGAATTGATTATTTAAAGAACTCCACAAAATCAAGATACGCAAAATAAGTGGTAAATACTTTGTAATCTTTTCCTACATATAACAATTATAAACATCTGCATTGTGTTGAACTGAACTTTCTTATACGGGGTAGGTATATCACTTGTATAGGAAGGATAATATAACACTTTTTTTTATTCAAGGAAAAATAATAATTGATTATATATTAGTTATTTTTATGACCAGACATTTGTTAGTTTTCAAATAAATTAAATACCTTACAGAATATATTTTTCAATATTACAATATTTTACTTCCCTCTCAATCTTTTTTCCACAATAGATGTCAAATCCCAAATTATATGAGTTATTATATATTGACAGGCATAGTTCATATGATTTATTATATATATATATATATATATATATATATATATATATATATATATATATATACATATATATAATATATATATTACTATACCTACGTAACCATGCCAAAATATATAAGTAATTTAAGAATTTCAAAAGAGATTTTCTTGTAACCGATACATTTTTAGAAGAATCTTTTCAAACCAAAGTTGTGCAAAATATTAATATCTTTCATTTTGATTACTATTTTTACTGTAAATGCAGCTTTTTTGGAGATATTACAAAAACCACAATAAATTACTAGAGTAAAAATACAATTCCGATTTGAATATTCTTTTCATAAACTAGAGGTTTTCTTTGAGCCATATAGACATCTTAAGTTTAAAGTTTCCTAATTGTTGTATTAACAGTTTTGGCTGTAGAGAAAAACAAACACACACATGCGTGCTTGCGTGCACATATACAAACAAGCACGTCGTTTCAAAAATAGCGAGATTCGATTCAGGAAAGGTATATTTTTGTTAAATTCTCGAGGTTTTTATATTTTTCATGATTGCAATGTGTATACTTTATATTTTGTATAAGAGAGTTAAAAGAGTTTTATATAAAAATTTTGTATAACTTCTAAAATATTTGTTTTATAACTACTAATAAACAACCATTCGCTCGAAACAAAAATGTTTGATGCATACCGCAAAGAGTTCAGAGTTATACATATAGTCGAACTGAAAAGGTCCTAAAACATATTTTTACCACAAAAATTTGGCATTTACGCAAAAATACAACAGAATACAAAACCTGATTTTAATTAATTTATAATACACGTTGGTGTAAGTAAATATCTCGGAAATTCTCTTTGAAATGTAGATGTGAAAATGTTCAACTCGTTTATAGGTAAAATAATTAAAACATCACACAAGAAGAATTTATTATGGAAAATTGTTTTATGTTGAAATAATCAGCTATACTTTTTTTTTCATAAATGTATAGCAAAAAAAACTGTAGCAACATATTTGACAAATTTGAATCAGATTTAGTTTCTAAGAAATATAATAATAAAACAAGTTCAAATTGTGAGCCCTTACCCCTTTGGATGATAAATATTCCATTCCTCTGGCGACTTGGAACACAAATGATGTTAAATCTCTTGACGTTAGCGTTTTACTCTTGCCATGCATGTTCCCATAATACCTTTCAGCTCTCGAGTTTCGCAAGAAACTTTGAAGTTTCCCTTGACTTACGTACTCCATAATAACAAAGTATGGTTCTTTTTCTGTACAGCAACCTAGCAATCGAACAACGTTTGGATGTGGTTCCAGCATCTTCATTACTTGTAACTCTGATACCAAATCCGAGCGTTCCTTTTCAGTAGCATTTTCTTTCAGAGTTTTTACTGCCACTACTGATACTCCTTCCTTAGCTAAAAATAGTTAAATTAAATAAAATTCAGTATTGCAATATAAAGCAAATTTGAAGATAATTTTGATAAAATTTAAAGTACTAATTCACTTTTTCTTTTAATATTTCGTTTAATTTTCTACCAAGTAGTATCGGATTAAATGATTATTTTTAGTCGACAGTAAATATTCAGAACCATCACATGACGCAAGATATAGTACAAATAAAATTGTGCGAGTTTTCTACAAGACGGAAAGTTTTCTCGAGAAATTTCTTCTCTGTAGACCTCGGAAAACAACTACAAAAGTAGACCGTGACATTAAACGCAAATCAATTATCGGTGTGAAAAAACTGCGATCGATATAGCTCGTGGGTCAGAGAACGATAAGCTTACCGATGTTAGCCGTAGTACGGTAACAAAACGGCTTTATGATGTAGAATTTTTGGTCCTAAGACATAAGAAAACCATTAATCAGCAAGAAGAATAAGACAGCTTGATTACAATTCGTCAAAAACTCATCAAAATTGGAAGGAAGTTTAGTAATGTAACCTAACTTCCTTCGAAAAATCCAAATTTAATCTTTTTGGAAGCAATAGCAGATAACATATTCAATGTCCAATTGGTACCAGAAATGACTTCAAGTGCGCACGGCGGATAAAACATGATACTTTGGGAAGATCTCTTAGCAAGAAGTGGGTCCTTTTGTGTAAATCAACAAGATCATGAACACTGTTATTTATATAGACTTTCTGAAAATATATTTGCTCCCATATACAAAAATAGAAATTCCACAGGATTGAATTTTTCAGCAGGACACATATCCACATATCAATGGTCATCAAGATATTTCATTCCTTCCAATAATTTTTTAAGCTGACTATATTAATCACAAGGCTTAAATCAAATTGAACAATTGTGAAAATAATTGGAGCGTTGAGTCCGTGCAAAAACATTCCAGTAAGACCGAATTATTCAAATCTTTGAAGGAAGAATAGGAGAAAAGTCCTCGTCGTTGTGCATCTGTTATAAAGAGCATGGCTCTTAATTTAATGTCCATTGTATTTCTAGAGGGTTATATTATTCATCTTATTAAGTGGCCGGCAAATTTTGAACGCCACTCTTTCTTTGCATACTCACATGCACTTATGGTTAGAATTACTATATAATTAAATAATGATGATACATTTTAATTGCTGTACAGTGACTATTTTAGTTATTTAAACCGTAAGTTATAAATGTTGTAGCAATCAGTGGTGTAGCTTTGGTTTGACATTATTTTACATAAAACGACTAGCCATTCTAATAGACCATCCTTCTTTGCTACATCACTGCTAGCAACAAACTTACATATATATTATCTTGTAATAAAATGTTTAAATAACTAAACAAATAATGCATAGTAATATTGATTGTAAATTGTTAATTGTATTTTAGTACATAGTATCATAATAACAAATGGAAATGAGTTTAAGCGTTCATAAGCTCTTTTGTTTTAAAACCAGACTTACTTATTTTAAGTTATAAGCGGATTAATAGGCTTTATGGAATAAAAATAAAAAAAAAAACAATTTTATCTAGTCTTAAACCCTAGAAGCTTTAAATTATTATTTTTTATTTTACTTACTGCCAATATCCAATGCTTCACATTTCCAAACTTGACCAAATGCTCCTTCTCCGAGAATATTGAAAATTTTCAAACGATGTCTTGGAAATTCCCATTGGTCGCTGGTTTTTACTTGAATGGAAGACTGATCCTCTACCTATCGATTTAACAATAGTTTTTAGTCATGTTTATACCAATATTTTCAACAATGTTGCGTTAATATATAAACGATTTTTAAAATTAAAATATGCAATTTGCACATATTTAAATAAAGAATTACCGAATAAGTCTTAATTGTATTATTATAAATTTTCACCAAAACATAATATTTAACCTTTTATAAGTTGTATAATTTTGTTTAAATTTTGTAAAATCAAGAAAAATGCTCGGTATAATTATTAACTGTATGCGATGCTAAAGAGAAATTATAACTTTTAATGACATATGGATGCACGGTATCAAAATGGCAGTCGTTCAATTAATTATAGGTAATGGAAATCTAATTATAATAATTAATATATACATCCACACAATATATACATGCATACATACATAACGTCATGCCTACTCCCATCATATAGGGTGGAAGATAACCCTGTACAACCATTCACATCTTGACAATTTTTTACCATTCAACTTAAACTTAAAACTTGTATATGGCTCGGAAGAAAACCTTCTAGTTTTAAAAGAATATTCAAACCGGAAGTGCATGTTTAATCTAGTCATATTTTGAGAATTCTGCAATATCTCCAAAACAGCTGCACTACTAGTATTCAAAATGAAAGATATTAATATTATATTATACACAACTTTTGTTTAAACAATTTCTTCAAAAAGTTTACCGATTACAAGAAAATTGCAATTAAAATTTTTAATTGTCATATTTATGTTACCATGGTGACGTAGATAAGGGAAATTATACTGGGAAATTATACTAGGAAATTATACTAGGAAATTATACTTAAAAAAATTAGTGTAAAAGAGCTTCAATATTAAAAATATTATATATAAATATTTTTCAATCCGAGGAAATTTTTCAATTCCAGAATCGTACAGACAAATTATGCAGAAATACACATAAACTCTTCTGTACTACGTACGGCAGGCTAAAAAGTATTTCAAAGATTAGTCAAATATTCAAACTATTTTGGTAGGTTTCAAGTTCATTTAAAAACTAAAACGTTCGGTAATCATAATTTCTAATATAGCGTAAAGAATAATTATATTTTCTTGAATGTTTCAAAAATTGTATTTTAATATCGTTTTTATATAAACAAAAAAGAAAATCCAGTATAAGAAATTGCAGATGTTTCTTTTTTTATTTGGGGAATTTTTTATTGACTAAACAAAATATACCTACTACGTATAAGAAAGTAAGTAGTGCAAGACACTGCAGATCTTTTAGTTTGCCAAACTCAACATTCACTCTCATACATCATCGATGGCATACGTATAACCTTGCATCCTTAGAAATGATAAAATATAATAGGTAGGTATAGTATAAAATATGACTTATACCGGAAGTTTTTCAATTGTATTCTCCTCTGAAGACATTTAACAAAATTTGGTTAAGTACACAATTCGATCCGCTTACATTTTAAATGCTATTGCAATTGCTTGTTATTTCTTTTATTTAAACAAATCTTCCAAATCATTTATTTTACATTCTAAAAGTATTATGTGACTGTACGCATTGCTGTTTGCAACTATGAATTTGCCTTAAAAAAATTCGCAAATTAATCTATAAAAATTCAATTTATTTGTGTCAAATACAATTTTCGGAACAATATAACTGTTGTTTGATTTAAATATGACAAAATATTCTTAGAATTTCGCAAAGCGAGTAAATTTTCTTCATGGATTTCGTTGTGAAACATAATATAACGAGATATAGTTGAGGGAATGTGAATCCAACAAGTCCACAGGCAGTAATTAGTGTCAAAATTTTAATTCTACGCTTATTTAATTCCACATTTGAATATATAGGCTGGACCATCAGTTGGCTTCTTTTTGAAGTTCAGGTTATTTCGACAGTTTGCAACAACAATTTCAAGCGCGTCAGTGTTGCAAACTGTCGAAATAACACGCTCTTCAAAGAGAAGCCAATAGATGGCCCACCCTATAATATATAGATTGTATATGCATCGTTTGACCATGGTTTAATATTTCAAATGATTTCTATAATTATATAACCTAAATAAACGATAACGTCATTAGTCTCATATTGTAAAATCATTCGCACAGCATTATAATCTTCCCATTAAAATGGTGTTTTAGGATAAATACCTATAATAATTAATAGAAATCAATACCTAAACATTTACAATTAAATTTTAATTAAATCCGAATTTATCTCATTTCTTCCCTTTTCAACTTCATCATTTATTAATTATTTGGAATTAAAATGTCATAAATGTTATATAGCTCGTAATGACACAAGTTAGCTATATCCTCACCAAACAAAATTGAACGCATTGCTGCGTTTTTGCTAAATGTTGCCAATGAGCGTTTTAGATAAATTAGCTACTCACATCGAGTTACCAATCATTCTAAAGACATAAAATCTATAGGTATAACAGGCACTAGAATGTGCAATATAGAGTATTTCAGCATTATTAATATCCGCAAGATGCCTAAAGTTTATATGAATTAAATGCTTGAAAATAAATATTTATAACTTCGTCCAAGAAAACACTCGGTTGGCCACTTTATTAGCGCAGAGGAAACATATAATAGCCAAAAGCTAGAAGGTTTGACTTCTATTTCTGGTGAGCGGTTTAGTTTTCACCCAAAAAAGAAACTTTAGAGCAGGTAACATGTTAACAGAAATAACTAGAGCGGAAGACCAGCAAATGGCCCTAAATAGTAAAATGTATAGAAGCTATACAAAGAAACAAACAGAAACTTTGATATTAGGATGGTTGAATGTTTAAAGAAATCTGATTGCTTGAAAATTAATAAAATAAAATTAATTGAAGAGGACACTTTATTTAATATTTTCTATAATTAAATCATTAGCGCAATGTGTATGTGCATGCATACATATTTTTTATAAATTAAAATGATACAGCGTCGTCAATAATCCATAAATCATTATAAGACGATCTACTAATATACTGAAAGTAAGAACTGTACTAAAAATATATGTATTATATACCTAAAACAAAATGAATGAAACAAAATTTTACAATTTGAAGTAAACTGTTTCTTCGCTAAATATATCAAATTTACTTTATCTATGACGTCAAACAGATGTGTTTTTTGAGATAAAAATACATGAAAATCAAATGTTATCAATAAAAATATAAACGTTGGGAAAGTCAAGTTGATGCAATTTTTATGTAACCGACTAATGCAATTACTCCATTTACCGTCATTACTATATCCTTTTCGTATTTTTTTATTTTTTCATATGTCCAAACTGAACAATCTCTCTATTATTGAGTAGTACATCATTTTTAAATCGTGTGGTAATTGAAATTTTGTGCGTGTTTCTTGTACGAAGTGATCAATCTCGTGATTTTAACGGAAATACTCCTTTTGACATACCCGAATGAAAGGTAATTATTTTTGGAACAACGTTTGTGTGTAAATATAAATGTGAAAATTCGTTAACTTAATTTAACATTTTTGTAGAAAATATCATATAGGTACCATAGAAAATCCCTGGTGTATGTAAATAATGTAGGCATAGATATTTTCAAAAAGATATCAATTTTAGAAAACTAAACAAGTATTAACGAAAGTATGAAATTCAATTTTAACTTGTTTGCTGATCATATTTTCCACTAGTTTTACTCCGCATCGAAGCTTAGAATATATATATACGCACATTTTCATCGAAGTAGAACAATTGAAGTATTAGTTACTCAGATTAAACATATATGATAATCTTCTTATACGTAGTAGGTAGGACAATTATGCAAATTTAGCAAAACTCAAAGAATTCAAAACAATATTAATAACTATTATGTAATAACCTATTAAACATTTTTTCACTCCATCTATTTGTGACAATCAATGACTAATTGCATATTATATACATATGTATTAAAAAGAAATTTTCATACCGTCGTAACTATGGCAATATTAATAAGATATTTATGAATTTCAGTAGCAATTTTCTTGTAATTGGTATACATGAGATATTAATATCTTTTATTTGAAATATAACTACATTTACTGTAAGTGTAACCATTGCATAAACGACAAAAAACGCCTCAAATAAACACACACTTTTGGTTATTTTTTTTCAAAAATAGGAGTTACTAGGTATTTACAAATTTTAAATATATTGATTATATTTTCAATTGTTTTGGTCACAGAACGTTCAAACAGACGCATGCACAAAAACAAGCAATGTTTAATCATTTATTATTCTAAATAAAAGATTGTGAGCCACTCACAAATAATATGAAAGTTTACTTTATGCCGAGAGTTTTCATATTTCACTAACTACGATTAGATAAATACATACATAGATGCAGACAATATTTGCAATAGGTTTGCTGTGTAGACAATTTTATTCTAAACTAAACACGTTTTAAATCTATCAGCAATAAATTTGATTAAATGAAAATACGTATGTATGTAGGTATAGAACACTGTATAGGACTGCATTTCGGAATTTATAATATACAGTACTATTGGAGGATTATCTTTGAAGCATTCAACTAAAACGGAGATAATTGAATAGTTCAACCAACTAATAACAAACGACTATGCACTTTCAAACTACAAACGGAATGGCGTAAATAAGTTTTATCAGTGAAACACTCGCAATGGATTAAAAAACAATCTGATTTGGAGAATTTAATCAAATCAAATGTGAAATGTAAAACACATACCTATATATAAGTAAAAGTTTTCAATATTATATCATGGTAATATCAGTCCTTGACATGCAACTTCTGCTACAGGGCACTGAGGGTTTTTAGTTGTTTGGTTGAACTATGATCTCAACGTTGTATGACATTATCAATGTATGCACAATTCAAGTGATTGCACCCGCATAACCTAATGTTCACATTAATATAGCTATGCAATTAATATGAGTATTGCTAGCAATGGATGGTATATTTGGTGAGTCCATTGCTCATAAAACTCCATTTTAGAATGGGTAATATAGCTACAAGATAAAATAATAACAATCTGTACTTACGGGTGCATGGTTGCCTTCTCGTTGCCAAGATTCGTATCGATTTGAAAATGCTCTAGGGCCACTCCAGTTCTGCATTGCTAGGGTAGGGTCATCTTGCAGAACTATTCCACCAGAAGATTCTTTTGCCTGATACAGAAAAATAATGTTACATTTAGTTTAAACAACCTATTCACTTGTTTATTGCAACGTAGAATATTTAATAGGTTACATTCTTAGATATTCTTTTTAATATGTATTTTAATACATTTGAATTTTTTGAGAACTTCTGTAATACTATATTCTCCAATTAAATTAAAGTTTGCATGTTTTGTCGATATTTAATGCATATTTGATAGTTTAATATAAGCGAATTTTTTTTATTCGCTATAAAAAGAAGCACTGAATTTTATCGAAATCTAAGAATGAGGTCACATATGTATTCCGGATGGCATTAATTCAGATGAAAATAAGGAGTGGCTGATGAATTCGTTTGTTCATATCAATTCAGATATTTGGATTGGATCGTTATATGTCGCCGTAGGTTAGGCGTTCGAATTTGGTTGTCTCTCTTAAAAATTATTATTCAGAATTTAGGAAAAAATTGGTTTTATAAATGGAAAATTAATATGGAATGGTTCATATTTGGTAAAACTGTGCTGTTCCTGAATTCTTTTGAATTTCAAAAAAAGACTTGCTTTATTTTATTTAAGTAAATACTTTTATTATATAATATGCATGGAAAGTCGATGACGACCTTTTAGGTCTATAATTAGCATAGCCAAATAGTTTGGTATTGCTATTATATCAACCAATCTAACTTTGGTTGATACAAATTTATTATTCTACTTCTAATTTAAATTTGGCAACATTACGACTACATAAGTATGTATATTATTATTATTATGAGAAGAGTAACCGAGTAATTCTGATTAGAATTTTAAGAAAGATATACAAAAGCAAATCTGAACAATACATTCTCACATGTTTATTCTTGCAAGATTATCTAGAGTATCACTTGTTGCAAATCATTCACGATGTTTTTAAGGCTATTGCGAAATGACAAAGAAATTATTGTTAAACGTAGTATTCCAAATCTTTTCAAGTTTGTTTGAAAACGAAGAAAATATTTCAGATTTTTACATTGTTCGTTCAATAGGATTCATGATAACACCTCGTAAATATAAGATTAAATGGCGTACAATTGAAATTTCTGTAATTTAAATCTGTTTAAATGAACAATGAACCCTGAAGTACGTTACTAGATCTTAATATACTTAAGTACGGCGTAAATTAAATTAACGACCAGTACCATTAAATATGCAGCTGACGCTTTTTTTTCTCTCTTGCAGAGGTAACGAAATAACTTTCTCCATTGTTTAATTTATATATACAACCATTACTAAATATTCAACCAAGTATTAATGTTTCGAAAGAAACTATTGTAATTCTTATTAGTCTGGAATTATCACGATAAATAGGAAAAGAAATTCAAATTTGTGTTGTATTTTTACATATGTATGTATATATATACATACGTCTGAAGATGGAGTGAATCCAAACTAAATTACTGGTTGATCAATTACGCAGATAATCAAGAAGTTGGGACAAGTATCACCAACAGACGTCTGGTTGATAAACTAAGGATAATTAAGTCTTGCAAAATCATGAAAGGTCAGAGTTAACGTAAAGCGGGTTGCTTTTCGCAAACAATAGAGTCCAGGAATATAAATGTGTGTGTGTGTGTGTGTGTGTGTGTGTGTGCGTGTGCGCGTGTGTGTGCGCGCGCGCGCGTGTGTGTGTGTGCGTGCGTGTGCGTGTGCGCGTTTGTGTGTAGTCTGTGTGTTGTATGGGTTATAAGAAAATTGAAGTTAAAATGTTTTAATTTATAATTTTTTGTTGTCATAGTTATCGAAATTTACATTTACTAAAACGTATCAACTATGCCTGTCAATTATTTAACAAGGAAACAAAATAGGCAAATGACCAGCTGCAGAAAGGTTCGTTAAGTGTTGACAAGCCGTCAGTTGTTTGACAGTCCATGAACGATAAAATTCGCATACACTTTTATCCTTGACAAAATGTTAGACAGTTGACGGTTTATTAGCGTTTGATGAACCGGGCATAAACTAATTTGAGATGTGACATTTGACATCGATTGTGCAAAATAGATTAAGAGAGAAGTGTTAGTGATATATTCAAAAAATTGTAGTACTTCTGTAAGGTATTTCATATATTTGAAAACTAATAAATCTGTCCATAATAATAATTATATATTTAATATAGTATAATAACTTTCTTAAGTTTTTTTATCCATTGCATCTAAATTATAAACAGAAAACCTATTAAATATAAGAAAGTCTAATGCGAGACCCTGCAGATATATATTTTTTTCTCAATCTGTATTAGAGTATGATGAAACTCCTCGGGATCCTGCTAGTATATTATCTAGTTTAAATATTTCGCACGTCAATTTATTAGCCTGTGTAGATTAAGCAATCTAAAACCTTTATTTGTCGGTAATATATCTTATGCTGCGGTTTTCTGTGTGAAAATATGTTATTAAGCGTTTATTTCATGTCGTGCTAAACACCTATTATATCGTGCTACAAATAATTCCCCTTAGCAAATATTTCTATTTTAGTAAAACTCAATATTTAACACAAATTAATGTCAAACGAAATACATCACTTCGCACCTATCTTTGTCTGAATTGTTCTATGATGTATTCGTTGGAATTTCCGAAGATGATATTCAGTTCTTCTACCATTCGGTGACATTAAATCTTTAGAAACACACATATATAATAGCTCCTACAGGATATTATTTGTACCATAAATCTGACAACCTGGTCCCATTGAATACACCCTTGTCATTCTTACAATAGCATCCTATTCTCTATTTCACACACCATCAGTAAGTTGACTTTCTTAATAGATGTTTTTTTTTTTAGCTTTACTGAAAACCTATAAGCTATTTTTTGTTTTTAAGTTAAAAATAAGCTTCGTTTCTAATAATTCAGAAAATATACGTCTTATCTAATTTCAAATAATAACAACTCACTAGCACAACTTAATGTATCAGAATACCAAATTTGGTAAGAATTAGTCGATAACCATTAGAAGACAATCGGTAACAATAATTAAAAACCTATTCTGAAAACACACGACCGATTATTAATTTAACTAATCTTTATCTCTAGAATTCTATTTATGTTTATTAAAATATTTATATGCAAATAAGGCAACGTAATCCTGAAAATATTCATGAAATTATAAACTAAGAAACATTAATAAAATTTTACTAACCATATCCTCTTTAGTTCCTTTAGTTCGTCCCCAATACATTTTCTTCCTGAATAATATCACTAATATTCCAGCGGTTAAAAATATTGCACAAACTGAAACTACAGGTATTAAAGTTACACTAAAATCAGATGGTGATTTCACAGGTAAATCTGCAGCATGCAGAGTGATATTCGAATCCACAGAGTTTAAACTACTAATTGTAGTAATCACAGATATGGTGGTGAGATCAGAAATTGTTGTAGTAGTGACTGAATTATCGGGCCATGTCGATGAAGTAATATTCACGGGTTGTAGATGAAGTCGAGTCGATGATTTTGTTGACGGTGGTAAGCGGCCTCCTAGAGGATGTTCAATAGGTGGACGATCTCGATAGCCAGTGTCTGATGATAAGGGTGGTGGCGGACGATTACCGAAGCCGGGTGGAAGAGATAAAAAAGGTGGCCTAATTCCGCCACCTCTAGAAGGTTGGAATGAAGCAGAGTCGTTCATTATATTCACCCATACTTCACTTTTGGCGGTGAGTTTACCATCGGATACAGTTACGTATAAGAACATGTTCTGGCCAGTCTGTAAAAGAAATGAACATTGTATTTAACACATGAATCATTTTTAAAAATATCACACTCATCGATATGATGATAAAAGTTAAACATAGAATAATGTCCAGTTAGTTCAAATTAATCAGGTATCAACAATTTGTAAGTATTTCATTTTGTTCTAGTGTATGAGCATTTGTGGGTGTACTAGAATATATTAAAAAATAATGATTTTAGGGGAAATTTTTTCGCTTCAGTAACTTATTTCAGGTCACTGGATTAGAAACATACAAATTTTCTGCCATCATGTGTTTTAACGCATCGTAATTTATTCTATTGAAGCCATTTAATAAAATATATATATATATATATTTTTTTTTTATTAAATGGCTTCAGTTGATTAAATTACGTTGCGTTAAACCACATACGGCAAATTTTTTATGCCTGAATATGAAGCATAAAACATATTTCTACAATGTACCTATTTGGAATTTGATTTGTTCATAATAAATACGAATATGCATATAATGAACAATAGGGAAGATGCACGTGTCGTTTTTAATTTTTTTATGCAAGTTTTTAAAATTCTAGAATCACTGTATTTTCTTTAAGCCTCTACTTTCGGAGATATGCATTTTTAAAAGTATTCGCGCCCAGAGAGAATGACGTAATTCTCCCTTGGCCTTTTTTTTGTCAAGATTAGGTCATTGCAGATAATGTAAATATTGGGGTTATTTAATACTAGATGTAGGGGCACATTGCCAGCCATTACTGTTTTGTGTTCTAATCTGCCATTTGACTTTTCTAGTTTTCTTTACACGTTTCATACTTTTCAATACGCTTTATTATCTCAAATCAGTCTTTTTCAAGACTACTACGTATCAGTTTTGTTTACGAACGAGGTGAAACTTATTAAAAATGACCTAATACCACACTAACAAAATGATTTCTTTATTTTTACTTGATTGGTAACATTGTTAAATGGAAGAGGAAACGAAAAATTCAAAAATCTAGTGTTTAATTTCGAATGTGAATACATATTTAATGTAAACGTTTTAAAGTAATTTAATGCATTATATACTAATAATAATAGTACAAAATAATTAAAATTAAAAGTATGCATCTTCCCTATTACATTTATTTGAAAGTTTGTATTTTGTTATCCTGTCTATCTAAACTGATTTATCTATTACGTATAAGGATGTCCAATGCAAGCCACTGTTATTTATTCAAAATCGGCTAGACAATAGGAAATAATATAGTTTGTGAATATATTGATAAAACATATTTATAAAATTAAATAATGTTCCTTTTTCCAAGAAACTCAACGACAATATAATATCATAGTTATATTATAAAGTAAAATTTACTACTGTACTAGAAGAAAGTCGAGTATGAGCTATTCGAGATAAAAAAAAATATGCAGAAATTATATTAGTAATTTTAAAGAAATATCTTTAGCTTTACCGAACCATATATACGCCCATACATATTGCTATAATATTGGTATGAAAACCCTGTACAAATATATTTGCAAGAAGTAATATTGATTTTAAACCAATATCTTTCATGGAACAACTGGAATAAAATATTAAATGTCAATAATTTCTACTTAGTAATGAGTCATACAAATACTGAAACAAACACAGCTTTCATTTATAAAACAGTCACCAGCTGTCCCGAGAGCTCGTTAACTTGCACAGTTACAACAGTTAAAATAAGAGTGTTTTAAAAAATATAAAATTGCATGCAGATATCTCTTTCCTTTCTTATATGGTATAATTAGTGAAAACGAAAAAATGTTAGATCAACATTTTTACAGATGTATCCGTTTCAAGCATCTCTGCATCTATATTGTTTATTTTCTCAATGATGTCTGTCAGTATGGGACTGCGTTAGGCGCTAGCTCCAAAACCATTGAAGACACAAATGATAATTTTAATTGAAAGTGCATGTTTACACTATGGGATTTCAATAACTGCAAGGTTTCTCTAAAATGGCTGCACTTACAGAGTAAATAATAAGATTCGTTATGCATTTCTAACAACTCAAAATGTGTACCATTTGCAAAAACAACATGTTTGCATTTTATTCATTTCCATATTCGTTGCCATAGTTACCGTATGTATTTACTTGCACTGTATTATAGAACAAAATTAACATAATTGAACTAATTATTTGTGAACTATTGAAATAATTTATATGTATGAATTATATTATTTAAAATTGTAAAATAAATTTTTACATTTGTATTTTAGCGAGTATTTTAGTATCCTTTCTATCTAAACAGATATGTATACTGCGTATACGAATGTCTAATGTAGGATACAGCAGATATTATTTATATAAAATAATAATTTTACTTCTTTTAGTAAAGAAAAACAAAATATGAAAAATGTCCAACTTGAATAGAATTATTATTAATGTTCAAAACGAAGTTTAAGATATAACAAAAATATTCATAGTTAAAACAAGATTATATAAAAAAAAACATTTTTTCTAGGCAACCCGATTTATTACCTGTGCGTACATAATTACTTCATCGATAAGATGAACATTGTGAAAGTTCGTTTTCTGCGCCCTTAAAACTTAAAGAATGTTGCTTTGCACGTCAGCAGTTTAAAACTTATTCGAAGAGCAACTGAATTAGAACAAAGCAAGTTTGGAGTTTGTATTGCTTATATTGTTCACGAAGACTGAAGAAGTTCCATAATTTCATTATTATACGTATATACGTTTTTCAGTTTGTAAAGTTTCAAATAATGCAAAGATGACGCATAATTTTTTGGATCAAACGTAGAATAAATATAAAACAATTTAATAATATTCCTCGCAAACAATCAATAATTATTGAATATTGAAATCACTGATAAATCTAAATTTCGTTTTGAACAATTTGTCTCTCGAGACACTGTATCTGGTCTCGTTTAAAAGCAAATTCCATTACGTTATCTCGATTCGAATAAATTGCACCGAATAATCACAAAGTTATTCAAATGATATCGTTAAGGATTGTGAAGGGTCTGCACTTAATATACGCAAGAAATATTAATCCGATGGATTACGTCACGGTTTTACATAGCTAAACAACAAACGTATGTATCCTGTATCCGATTTATACAAATTGTGTAAGCACTTACGGAATATAAGCTTGAAAGTAATATACAATATTGTACGTATATATAACCTGTACTGTTAGAAAATATCTATATATATATATATATATATATATATATATATATATATATATATATATATATATATATATATATATATATATATATATATATATATATATATATATATATATATATATATATATATATATATATATATATATATATATATATATATATATATATATATATATATATATATATATATATATATATATATATATATATATATATATATATATATATATATATATATATATATATATATATATATATATATATATATATATATATATATATATATATATATATATATATATATATATATATATATATATATATATATATATATATATATATATATATATATATATTGTATATATATATATATATATATATATATATATATATATATATATATATATATATATATATATATATATATATACCACATACTGACCATAACGATGAATTCACATTTAATTAAATGTGTTTTGTCTAAAATATATTTTGCAATAAAAGACTATTAAATTTTGTTTAAAATATAATATTGGCAAGCTTAAGTGGAATAAAAGTAGAGTAATCAAATATATTTTAATAAAATATTGTAAACAGAATTTATCTTCTAAAGCTTGGCTACCAAATCGAGTATTTTATGTAAAAAAAAATCTGAAAAAATAACTTGTATCTTTGTTAGGTCGGAAACTTTTCAGACCACCCTCGTACATCTATGTTCACGTTCTTATACGAAGTTGTAAGTAAGTATTGTAATCATCAGAAAAAAAAAAGATTTCGGAAATACATCATTTGTTCTTCTTTGAATCAAGTCTGATTATTTTGTTAATGACTCTCTCTCTCTCTGTATGTGTGTGCATGCGTGCGTGTATTTGCGTGCACCTGTATTTTTTTTTACCAATTATAGGTGGTTCAGAAATGCACAGGTAGATGTGGTAAGAAACTTCAAATCAAGGCTTAGGCAATTATTAAATATTTTTAACGGCGTTAGGTTTTTATTTTTGAAAAAAATAATTAAATATCAACAATGTTTTGGAATTAATTGTAGATTTTTTGATAACTAACTTCTCTCTTACAATTAGTTTCATTTTAGTTATTGGTACTGAAAACTAGATGACTCTGTTCTTTTCAATACCAAAGATGATCTATATTAAAGCCCATGTGGTGGCCTATCTATTTACTTGTTCATCAATGGTTATATATAGTTTTAGAATCAGGGCGATGAAAGACAGATGTAAAGTATTTTTCTATCCGAGATACTTACACACACGGCCGAATGCTTTAGCTCTTTGATACTACGAACGGTGAGCTAAAAATGATGAAAGATATTAATATTCGCACAACTTTTGTCTGAAAAGTTTCTTCAAAAAGTGTACTAGTGACGAAAAAATTGGTACCGAAATGATTAAATTTCTTATTTATGTTACCATAGTTACGTTGATATGGAAATTTAAATTTAATAAATCATGCCTGTCAATATTTTAACTGGAAAACAAAATAGATTAAAATATTATAGGATTGGACGTGACATCGATTGTCAAAAAAAGATTGAGTGAGAAAGTGTTTAAAAGATAGGTACATATTTTTAGAATATTGTAGCATTGAAGAATATGTTCTGTTAGGTATTTTATTTATTTGAAAATTAAGAATTTTATGGTCATAAGAGTTATTAATAAATTTATATATTTATTCATTGTTAGGAATTTGTGTGATGTCAGCTCGCCGTACGTAGTACATAAAAGCTTAAGTGTTTGTTCACAAAGTTTGTCTGTAACATTCTTGAGTTCAAAAAATTCCTTGACAAAAATTGTCATAAACTTTAATACTAAATTTTCTACTCTAAATGTTTGTTTGCCTAATAAAATGTATTAAGATATAAGCTTTTTAATTTTTCTTATAACCTTTTCTGACTGTTAAATATATGAAATATAGAATTTGGTAACTGGTTTTTTTTTTAAATACTTTAAACCAGATTTATCTAAAATATTTACCGTTTACCGGTAAAAGCAATTCCATAAATGAAGGTAACGATTCCACATTCGCCATTAATAATTATTTAGAATAATTAACATAATTCGTTGATGTGAGGAATTTCATCGTTATTAAGTTAAAAAATTAAAAGGTAGCGTCGTATTATTCATTATTCATATGTGAATAAATTTCCTTTTTAATTTTCCTAAATATTTAATTTATAAGAATCTTTCGGTGCATATATTGATTAATAACAAACATTTATTGATACACAAGTGGCACATATCCGCATCATAACGACGAGTGCTTCTATTCATCCGTTTAGGTACGCTGGCGTAGACATTTTATATTTATATCACCATTGACGTAGGAAGGCTTTGAAAATAATATGATAATATTTACTGGAAATGGAAATAGATACCTATAGTATATCCGTCTATAAATTTTCAGCTTTTAGAAGTATGTCATATAGCTTATTGTCAGCTGTATTCAATATTTAATCATGTGTCAACATGATACCTCTTTTGAAAATATTGCATATTAAATATTTCTGTAGAAAATACAAACTTGTAAGGCGATATTCAATTTCCGGCGGTTTATATATTAAAACCCTTATTAAAATTGTTGAACGTGTCTCCAACTGCTAATAAACTGTCAGGCAATAAACTTCCTCTAAATTAAAATCTGTTCACGCTTTTAAATGTCAACATATGCGTGAAAATTTTTTAAAAGTAAATAATAAATAAACTGACACCGTTAAATTTAAACTATAAAATTGAAATTACGTAAATTAATTCTACATTGTTACCATTAAATTCAGACTATTAAAAGTAACTGAAATTGAGTATGATAATTCTCCATCCATAACTATTGTAATTTTATAGAAATGTACAATTTGTTTGAAAACATATAACTGTTTCGCGCTTCCTTCAATAATCGCCTTATTAATTTGACGTACACATAACGTAAAAAGAAAAGAGTGAGGTCAAGAATCAAGTTATATTTTTACCCAACAAGATTGAAATATAACATCCATTCCATTTTATGTGCTTCAAAAATACATCCAAAGTCAATACAAAGTCGGCGATAGACTACCATATATATTTCTTCATAAAACTGTTGGACATTAAAGAAAATAAAGAAATATGGCGATTATACTATAATTTTGTTTCGATTTTTATGTGTCTTTTGCTTTTACTTAAGAGAATTTCGATAGCGGATAAACAACACAATAAATACTGTTTACCAAAAGACAACAACTGAGAATTAGTGATCGCAGTAGCAAAATAAAAGCACTAACAATGATGCCAAACATGTGCTTAGTAACTCAGTGTTTGACATTATCTTAATCTAATTTAATCAATATTTTTTATACTATAACGTTTAAAAAATATATTTATAAATCTAGAAACATTATCCAGAAATGTTTCTCTAGCTGAATAACAGACTTGTTAATATTTCCAAAATAACTGCGCTGCAATGGCGTCATAAATGTGATCAGCTAATTGCACTAATTTTGAACGATGATATTAATAAATAAAACTTAAATTATGAAATATCATTTTAATGGAACAGCAGCAGCCTAAGAGGAAGAACAGTTTCGATGTGAATCATGAAGAACGTCAAGCGTGAGTTGCATAAATATCGAGCGTGATTTGCGATTCAGCAATAATGCTAACGTAGATTCATTGAAATGTCTGTATTTGACAAATTTTACAGATAAGGTCGATTTGCTTTCTAACTGATAAAATTACTCGTGAAACAGTTGCAGAAATATCTGCTCAGCGAAAGTAAAAAGAATATATTTTCTACAATGTACTGGCTGGACGTTTTTTAGTCTTCAAATTAACTAAAAACCTAATAAAATATTTATATATAATATTTTACTAACCTTTTAAATACTTTTTCACTAAAACCATGGCATAAATATAATTTCCTATACCTACGTAACAATGGCAACATAAATAAGAGAGTAAAACATTTTAAATAGCAAATTTCCTGTAATCGGTACACATTTTGAAGAAAATTTTCAAAGATAAGTTGTGCATAATATTAATTTTTCATTTTAAGTACCACTATATTTTTTATACGTGTAGCTGTTTTGGAGATATTGCAGAATGCCCAAAAAATTACTAGAGTAAACTTGCACTTCAGTTTGAATTTGTTTTTTAAAAATAGAAGGAAATCTTAAGTTTAATGTTTCATGATTATAACATTGACAGTTTTGGCTGCAGAGTGCGCACGAACATGCGCGCGCGCACACGCTTACATACGGAATTCCGAAAATAGTCAGACTCGACTCAGGGAAGGTCAAAAGGTGTATTTCTTATAAAATCTCGAAATCGAACATTTTCTTGATTACAATACTTCTTTATATACATTCGTATAAGAAAGTAAAAAAAAACAACTGAATGCACAGATATACATCAAAGCCGCTAAATGTTGAATTTAAAATCTTATTAAATAACGTCCAACCCAATATCAATCTATCAGCAATAACCTGTTTGAGAAAGCAAGTGGGCCGTGCACAGTGTTAAATCAACAAACTTACCCGATCATGTAGCGACTCATTCAAGTGTACTACTCCGGTTCGGTTGTCGATTCGGAAAGGTAAGTTTGGTGGTATTTCACCACCCACATTTCCTTGATTGTGATGTACCAACGGTTCCAATCCAAATACTAATGTATCCTTTTCGTTATCTTCGGCGTTTACACGTGTGATAACACTTCCAATCGGTTCATCACTCGGTATTCGCCAATTACGATCCAGCCACATTACTGGGGGTGTATTGTCGCTAAATTGGCCCATAACTATAAAGAAAAAAGTAAATTAAGAAAGAAATTAGAAAATTGAACCATGATTTAAAAATTTTCAGTATTATTTACATATTAATATATTATTCCGTTTTCTGGCTTTCCGTCCGCAAATTATTTGAAGTAGACAGCTACGAAAATCACTTTCAAAGATTTACTAGTTACTATCTTATATGAAGTAATAAGTAAGCATTTTTACTTTCATATACGAAGTAATAAATAAGTACGTATTATTATCATAAAAAAAATATAACATGAGGTTTGAACGGATATACACCTTTTGACCTTCACTGAGTCGAGTCTATTTTGGATTGACGTACATATGTGTGTCCGAACGCTCTACCACCAAAACTGTTATCGTGAAACTTTAAACTTAAGATTTATAAATGGCTTGCAAGAAAACACTCTAATTTTGATACGAAAATTCAAACCGAAAGTGCATGTTTGCAAGAAATTTTAACATTTCTAAGGATGCAAGGTTTTGCGTGTACAATGGTGTACTTGTGCCATCGTTGATGTATGGAAGTGAATGTTGGGTTTGGCAAACCAAGCATAAAAAGCGCGAGACTGCTGTAGAAATGAAAATTTTCAGAGATATTTGTGGTGTATCTAAGAGAGACAGAAAGAAGAATACTTGGGTGTACGAGCAGTGCGATATTGTCAAAAATATCATACGTAGAATAGGTGAGAGTCAAATGAGGTGGTATGGTCATGTTGAAAGAATATCGAATAAAAGATTAACAAAAAAGATTTACGTGGGTGAGATGAATGGTGTGAGAATGCGGGGTCGTCCTCGGAATAAGTGGATGAATATGATTGAGAATGAGTTGCGCGAAAGGAAAGTTGTGAGCAAGCGAAATAGAAGAGCATGTATGAAGAATCTGATGAATCGGAATGAAGCGAAAGAAGTGTGTAAGGATAAAAATGAATGGCGAAAGATTGTGAAGATGTAAATGTAAAGGGTTTTCTGCCACCTCACATGTTGGGAATAGGCATTAAGTTATGTATGTATGTTTACTCTAAACATTTTTTTTTTGTGTTTTCTGTAATATCTCCAAAACGGTTGCACTTACAGTAAATATAGTTACATTTGAGAGGATGCGAGATGCATTACTTGAAAGATGAAATATATTAATATGCCACACAACCTAAACTTGAATACTTTCTTCAAAAAGTGGACATTTATGGAAATTTATATTTAATAAATATTACATTGTTACAAATATAAATTTAGCAACATAGTATAACTGAATATTGCACTAACTACGATGAACTATGTATATATAAATATCTGTGTTACGTTTTAAAGTGTTAATCCGTTAACCATTGTGAGATATATGATTCTGACTTAGGTATACGAAACCTATGCACCACGCATCATTCTTTTGTGAACGGTGGCAAACAATACTTGTGGATGTTTCATGCTAAAGTGATACACATTGTTAATAATATATGTAAGTGAGTGTGGGACTCTTTGATATTGAGTGGTTCTTCTGTGTAACCTAATAGGATTTGTTTAGTATCAACGCGGAGTAACATGGTGCATTTTCTATGTGCTTAGGTGAACGAGCCAACGAGTAAAAGACAGAGACCTATGCCAGGGTTTTAAGGTAAGCAACGATCAACACTTTTTGTCTAAATCTTTATGCTGTTCTTCATTTCATTTAAGTAATGTATTACGTTAAATAAAATTTTAGTAGAGGCGTTCAATTGTAACAGCAATTTAATTTACATTTCACTGCATGACATATCAAATAAAATAAAGGGGATTGAATGAAATCTTTTAATTATTTTCTAGTCTTCATATTACAGTCTATCTGTGTTTACTCATCTCAAATCTCTCTATCTTATCTCTCCACACCTTTTATTCTCTTTTTAACAATATAATAAATACTATTATATAACGTTTTGATACAAAATAATTAATTCTTGAAAAATATAGACGATGAAACACTCTGTTTACATAATTTGCTAGTTACACTAGGATACTAGAATAATAATAAAATCGAATTGAATAATAACACGAATTACGTTCACTATATCAAAAGTCACAAATGTACAGTAAACAACTTTATACCTATTATTTTTACGTGGAGTAAGTAAGTGTTATCAGTTCCTCAGCAGAATGGCGGCAGGTACTAAATAAATTCTGAATTTATTGTATAGCCTGTGCAGTGTAAAATGAAATATACATTCAATCCGTATTTACATGCTAGTTTTTTTACTGAAAACTTCATTAAATCTATATTATTAGAGAATAACATATTTGCAGTTTTATTTGGAATTAGATTTGTAAACTGTTAGGTTAGAAATGGTTATATCCGTAATTACAATAATATTGACACAACTGGTCAATTATAATGGTCAACAAAATTGTTATCTACCTACATTGAGTAAATATCCATCAAGCTATAAAATGTGGTTGCACTAAATTGAAGCAAGCAATCCTTTTTTATCAAGAGTTAATGAAAAAAATCAATTCTATCAAAGACCTATTGAAGTCAATTGTATGGAATCAATTGTATCACTGAGATTTATTATATATAATTTCCCATACCTACGTAACTATGGCAATATCAATAAGATAAGATCTTGTAACTGGTACTTTTTGAAGAAATGTTTCAAACAAAAGTTGTGCAGAATACTAATATCTTTGAATGTTAATGTAACTATATTTATTGTAAGTACAGCGGTTTCGGAGATATTGCAGAAATTACAAAAAATGACTCAAGTAAACATGCACTTCCGGTTTGAATATGCTTTTCAAAAATAAAAGGTTTTCCTCCCAGGCATATACAAATCTTAAGTTTATAGTTTCATAATTTTATCTTCAACGGTGTAGGCTGTAGAGCGCATACACACACACGGACACACACACACACACAGACGTCATTCCAAAATAAGTCAGACTCGATTCAGGAAAGGTCAAAAGGTGTATTTCCGTAAAAATTTCGAGAATTTTTTTTTCGTGATTACAATACTTACTTATTACTTCGTAAAAGAAAGTAAAAAACTATAAAGTAATAACATTTTACAAGTATAGTACAGAATAACACTGAGCTTACTGTCACATTAAAATTAAAAGTTCTTTTGCATTAAAACCATTAGAATTTCTAAAACAATTAGCTATATTTACTTTCTTATACGAATGTATATAAGGAAGTATTGTAATCATGAACATTTTCGAATTTTAATATCTTTTCTATCAAAAGAAAATATACCTACTACGTATAAGAAAATCCAATGGAAGACACTGCAGATGTTGATTTATGGAAGAACAAATAAGTTAAGTTTACCTCTGCCATTGTTATTTTAAAGGTGCTTTAACTTTGCCTATGAATACGGCTGTGAGAAATTCATTAGCGAGTTTGGTGTTAAAAATAAAATTTATATGAAAAGTTTTGTCAAATGTTCGAGTAAGGATTGCAATTAAGGGGACTGTTGAAATATCTTGCTGCAGTAGACCTTTCAAGTAAACAAACATTATTAGACATATTACTTTCCAAAAGAATCGCTCTGCTTTCATTGCGCGTAACTTTCATGTTATCTTCAATCAGATAATAAACATTTTGTATAATTGTAAAATTTGACATTTAAATCGTTAATGCGAAAGTTATTACGAATTCCAGCGGCAGCCGATAAAAAAATCTCAATGGTTGAATATTAATAATTTAAACTTATTTATCCGTTATTATGTTTGCAACATAATCTTGTTATTCGATTATAATACTACCGATGAAACAAAATAAATCGATTTACTGCAATTTTGTCTTTTAAACTGTAACCAAACAAGGAGTAAATTCCTATCCAAACAAAATTCATAGCCAATCATGACATTAGGAAAGTATAATGCCAATAAACTCTACAAATAATGATATGGCTATTAATGCCTCGAATCATGAAATAAAAAGTCAAACAACAAGTTTCATGTTTTTAAGTTAATATCCAAGCTAATTAACAAACTTCCTTACAAAGATATAATATAAAAAGGAAGCAAAATATATACATATATAAGTATATTAATATAGGTATATTATTTATATCAGAATATTTTCAGCTGGATTTTTCACAAATGCATCTTTATAATTATCATCAGATTTTTGTTTTGATCAGTTTTTTTAATATCCTCGATTTCATTAGAATATTTTCTTATGGCCTCATTAATCAAAATTTTAACATCGTTTACTGACATAATTAAACCTCATTAACAAAAATCAATTCTGACAAGTTCTGTCCTTCATCCTCTGACACACCTAAGTTAAAACCAACGTTTGCTTAGCTAATAATTTTATCTACCCTGGTGCCACCGTTGCACGGTCACTGTGCATATCAAATAATTAATGCCCGGTCCAGACATTGTTCTGAGTATATACTAATACTCGACAGTATAAAAGCAGTTTAACGATCAAACTTTGGTCAATTTGCTTACTAACGTATTTAACCAACTGTTTTCGTAGTATAAAATAGAATTAACAATTAAATACGGTTTAAATGACAGTTGAGTTAAGTTGAACAACCATTTCCGTGCATGCTTTAGATATCCTCAATATATTTTGAATTTAAGACACCTCGGACGGATCATAAGTTTATATTATGTGGTCTTATGATTAAGACCGTAGATGCACAAATGGTATCACAAAGAAATCCCTGTTTTTCTCTCATTATTGTGTTTCTTTGTAAATAAGTAAGCATGTGAATAATTTATCAAATATGGTAAAAATAAATTTCACTGTTGTACGTAGAAGTGTATCGCAGATACTGTTAGACGTCAGCTTGACATAGATATTAGCCGCATTCTACAGTCTGACGGATACGAAACAGAACAGAATAAAAAAACATCTGCAGTGTATTGCACTAGACTTTCTTATACAAATTAGGCATATTTTGTTTAGATTTTATATTTTAATAACCTCTCTATCTAAACAAAATATGCCTAATACGTATAAGAAAGTCCAGTGCAATACACTGTAGATGTTTTAGTCTTTAAATGAACTAAGAACCTAACAAAATATTTATATATATTATATTTTTAATATTTTACTAACCTTTGAAACTCTTTTTTACACTGTAATCTATTTAGCATAAGCATAATTTTCCATACCTACGTAACCATGGCAACATAAATAAGACATTTAAAAATGTAAATAGTAATTTTCTTGTAATCGGTAAACTTTTTTAATAATTTTTTTAAGCAAAAGTTGTGCGTAATATTAATATCTTTCATTTTGAATACTAGTATATTTTCTGTAAGTGCAGCCGTTTTGCAGAATTTCCAAAAAATGACTAGAATAAACATGGACTTTTGAGCCATATAACAAAGTTTTAAGTTTAAAGTTTCATTATTATAGCATTGGCTGTTTTGGCTGTAGAGCGTTCACAAACACACAACAGACGAACACACACACACACAGACGGAATTCTGAAAGTAGTCAGACTCGACTCAGGGAAGGTCAAAAGTTGTATTTCCGTTACAATCTCGATTATGTATTTTTTTTTCATGATTGTAATACTTCCTTATATACATTCGTATAAGAAACATTAAATACAATACATTTATACTCACCAAGATATCAGCTATTTAAACAAATATTTAATCTAACATAAATTGGTTTCATTCTGGATCAATCGGAATATAGTTATTCTTAACAATACATTATTTTATAATTTAAAATAGCTCGCAAAAATACATGAAATTCAAAGTCAACAAATCAAAATTCTTCATCTCTTTACAAATATAACAGTATAATTTAAAAAGATTAAATGTATCAACTTCCTACCCACGCCCAAATAAATTGAATAATAAGTAATTCAGCCAAATACATGCCATAGGCGTTCAAACAACATCCAATTGTAGTTATTAGCTTCAATGGTTATTGCGCATATTATGTTATACAATAGATTTTTTTAACATTGAGCAGAAAATAAATTGAAACCTGCATATATACTACTACCGAATGGAAATGTATACGTGTAGAAAATATAAATCGTTTAACTTGAAATTGAAGAGAATGGAACATTTTATCGCGATACACGTATTGTGTGTTACAAAAATAGAGAACATATGTACTCGTATATACGTTTGTATTTAACGAAGATAAAACTCATAATGTTCTTATTTAAAAAATTTGCATATAGGTATGTACATACATATTAATTTAAACGAATACACAACTATTAAAAGAATTTCAAGCAGATTTTCGTTTTTGAAACTAAAAATGATCATTTCTAGTTATCCGTTTTGTGTTAATAGTATTTAATGGTATGTAAACACGGTTTAATACGTGCCATGCGGTAAATATGTGATTTGTGTTAACAGATTGTTCCTGTTATGCGGTATTCGTGTTAAAAACATTCCATTACATTTATTTACATGTGATATGTATAAATTATAACATAAAATATCTGCAGTGCCCCGCAATGGACTTTTTTATACATAGTAGGTATATAGGTTTAGATAGGAAGGATACAAAAATACAAATTATTAAAATTTCAAGGAAATATAATTACTTATTATACTATATTAGTAATTTCAATTTTCAATTACCATTTGGTAGTTTCAAGTACTTAACAGAATATATATATTCTCAATACCATAATATTTTGAATATTTGATTAGAGTATACAGTCTATTTGAGTTTTAGCGTCGTACGTTGCGTGCACGCTAACAAAAGCGAATAGTAGAAATTATGCATGTTTAAAGTGGCGATATTTACTGATTTATAGTGTAATATAATGAGATATTATAAGAAAAATAATGTAATAATAAAACCTTACAATTCAAAATATACGGAATTAAAATACTTATTTATATACATTCGTATAAGAAAGTACAAAAAATATCAACATTTAACATCAGTAAATACATTTAATGACCGTAATTATTCAGAGTAGATTAGGCTTTCATAGGGAATTATCAAGAACAAAAATGCATAAAAACAAAACTAAAATTTTCTTCATGTGACAGAAAAGGTCCGGATCTTACATATGAGACACAAAATATAACAAAATGTCCGCATATCTTCAAATATAAAACATACAGTTTGAGTGAGCAACACATAAATCTGGCGATTGCTTAGCAACATTTTTTTACAAGAACACATGGATAAAATCTCACTTTTAACGAATATCTAATAATACATAAACATTTTCTCACTCAATCTATTTTTGACTATCGATGTCAAATTACTATTTTGTTTTCCTGTTTAAATATTGACAGTCATAGCTGATATGATTTATTAAATATTAATATAAGAAACTGAAATGCAAAAGCATTAATTTGGAGTAAAAAAAAAAATATATATATATATATATATATATATATATATATATATATATATATATATACGATGGTGGTCTGAAAAGTTTCCGACCTAACAAAGATACAAGACATTTTTTCAGATTTTTTTTTAAATTTTTCAACATAGTCTCCTTGTAACTCTACACACTTCTCCCAGCGATGCTCCCATTTCTGTAGCCCGTCCAAATAGTACTCGGCGTTTTTCTCTGAAAAATAATTGTTCACGAAGGTGATTTGACGAAAATCTGTCCTCCGAGCGCAATTTTTAGATGAGGGAACAAAAAGAAGTCGCTTGGGGCTAGATCTGGTGAGTAAGGCGGATGGTCAAGCAGTTCAAACCGTAATTCGTGGATTTTCGCCATGGCAACCGCTGAGGTGTGAGACACGTTTTTGGTCTAACGTGAGCAAACGCGGCACCCAACGCGCGGACAGCTTTCTCATGTCTAAATGTTGATTTAATATGTGACAAACACGTTCTTTTGACATGTTCATAACCTCTGCTATCTCTCTCACTTTAATTCGGCGGTCGTCTAGCACCATTTCGTGAACTTTGGCGATGTTTTCGTCGGTAGTTGCAGTTTTTGGACGTCCCGAAACTTCATTGTCTCCCAAGCTCTTACGGCCACGTTTAAATTCAGCTGCCTAAAATTTCACTGTGGTAAATGATGATGCAGAGTCCCCATACACAGAATACAACTCATCTTTGATTTGCGTAGGCGTATTGCCTTTCAAAAACAAATATTTGATGACAGCTCGATACTCGATTTTGTCCATTTTCATAAAAACACTCACATCAACTCACTCATACGACTGTTACATAACAACTGTCAACAGATGGACACCGAAATTCCCTAGCTTTTATTTACGAGTGCTGCTATCTTCATGTTGAGGTCGGAAACTTTTCAGACCACCCTCGTATATATATATATATATATATACATATATATATATATATATATATATATATATATATATATATATATATATATATATATATATATATATATATATAAAATAATCTTTGTTTGATAATCGACTCAGAGATTAAGCAGTAAAATAAAAAAGAAAATATCTGTTGAAGAGCTTAATTTTTTTTGTAGAATTGTAAGAGACCAACTTTCTTTATACGTTACAGTTCGCTTGCTATTTTATCTAGCTGCCACGTAAGTAGAAAGATAGTGTGTGTCTGTAACATTTTCATGAAAGAATGAATTTTTCCTAAAATTTGCTTTATAGAACATGAAGTACACATTTCATTGTTTTTATTTATTATTATTATTTTAGCTCACTGTATGTAATGACAAAGAGTTTGTGTTCTCGCTGGTGATTAACACTCTTAGATTCAAAATTATTTATTCTATAAACAAATGCCGGAATACTTAATATTTCCTGTATTATAATGGTGAGCTTAAAACTAGAATAATAGCCTGATCCACACTTGCGCAGCCTCCTAGTTTGCTACGCTGTTTTTAGATGGGAGGACACACCATTAATCGAGTAAATATAAATTACATAGATAAATTTATAAATTAAATCAACATCGTCTTCAGCTTAATAAAACTCCCATGTATAAATAAAGAAGATATAGACATTATATTTTATTTATATGTTGACAGCATTACATAATTAGATTCACACTAGCTGTTTTTATAAAGTGAAATCACAAATAATCAGATAATGTAAACGGCAAGAACAAAAGTATTTATAAATAAATTCTTGCGCAACGTACGCGTGTTTATCGATAATTTTATAACTTCAAACAAATTTTACTGTCTGCCTACGATGCCTCAATTTCAGTTCTGAAACCCTTGTGAGTACTAATTAAAACATCTGCAGTGTCTTGCACTGGACTTTCTTATACCTAGAAAGTATATTTTGTTTAGATATGAAGGATATTAAATATAAAAGAAAATATAATTATTCATTATTAAGGCCGGACGTTTTTTAGTCTTCTAATAATATTTTACTAACCTTTCAAACACTTTTACACTAAATCAATTTGTCATAAGTATAACTTCCCATACCTACGTAACCGTGGCCACATAAATAAGAAATTTTCTCGTGATAGTATACTTTTTGAAGAAAATGCTTTTACAAAAGTTTCTAACCAAAACTGACTAGAGTAAACATGCACTTCTGGTTTGAATATTATTTTCAAAAATAGGTTTTCTTGCGAGCCATATACAAATCTTAAGTTTAAAGTTTCATGACACACACACACACACACACACACACACACATACATATATACACTAACGGAATTCCGAAACCAGTCAGACTCGACTCATAAAAGATTAAAAGGTGTATTTCCGTAAAAATATCGAGTTCGAAAATTTTACTAAACTTACCTATACCTCGTATAAGAAAGTAAAAATTGCGTTACACAACTGCTTATAACATAACTTGGGAAAAGACGGTGATGGAGGATGAGACGGTTATATACGAAATTTGCCCACACAATGGATTGCACCGTGAATATGTTTTACAGATACAGTTGCGTAAATAATATAATATGAATACGTACACAGCTATTGTTTGACATATAAATGAATAGAATATTTTATTTTTATGAGTTGTTTTTGCAAGAGGCCATATTTAGACTTTTGTTAGGGACAACAGAATACATACAACATTATATTATAATGCTATAATTAGTATACATATATCAGAGGAATTAACTTTGAAACGTTTAAGTTCAATATTTACTCACTTTTAAAATTTATAAATACATGTTTGCGGTTTTTTTTTATAACTTTTCCATTTGTTGCCAATGGTAACATGGTTTGAATCACTACTTGTCACAATACACCTGTAATAGTGTCTGTTATTTTTTGCTATGTTTCGTTTCTTGCTTGATTTTGTTCGGAGTTCTTAATAATGATAATTAATAAACACATGTCAACACCATTCATCATAAAACAAACAACTGCAGTGGACTATTTTATAGGTAGTAAGTATATTTGGTTTAGATAGGAAGGATATTAAAATATAACGTTTTTTTCTTACTTATTACTTTATATAAGTAAGTCAAAAGATATTTTATAAATAATGTCATTTTAAACTTAATTAAATGTGTAAAACAACTTATAAATATATATATATATATATACATAAAATAATTGCTAATATAGAATAATCTATATATAGTCTATATTCGTGAATTTTAAAATTTAGTAATTAAATATCCTCCCTACCTGCATTGCAGATATTTATTTCTGATTTTGATTCTTATTTCATGATTATAAAAACAATTCAGATATTTCATTTTTGTCCTCAACTTTAAAAATCCCACAGCACTAACAGCTGTTAATCATTATGTAGTAAGTACAATGTGACGTCTCTAAACAAATTTGACCGTAAAATTCGTAAACGTTGATTAGATGCTTAAAAAATTATACATTAATTTTTTTGTCGTATCTTTAAATTTTTAATATGAAGTAAGTGCTTCGCTCCCCACACGCCCTCGTCACATTTTTTTAGAAAGAGATTGAATACATATATTCACTGTATGGAGCAGGTAAACAATTATGTTTCGTATTTGTTTGTATAATATTTGTCACGTAGGAGTGATAGAACTTATATCCACACGTTCTAACTATGCTTTGCTTTTATTGTCAATTCACAAAAAAAAGTGAGAGAAACGTTCAAAATAAAACCACTGAAAGTGTCATTAATTAACGTACACAATACACACTACTAGTAGGCTAATCAATCCTGAACAAAGATATATCTAACAAAAAAACGTTTGTTCGAAATTAAATTATTTTTGCCAAAAAACTGGAGTAAAGTGCCGTTTCACCTAGATTATTACTTTCTTTTACGAAGTAATAAGTAAGTATTGTAATCACGAAAAAAAAATTCTCGAAATTTTAACGGAAATACACCTCTTGACCTTCCCTGAATCGAGTCTGACTATTTTTGGAATGACGTCTGTGTGTGTGTGTGTGTGTCTGTGTGTATGCGCTCTACAGCCTACACCGTTGAAGATAAAATTATGAAACTTTAAACTTAAGATTTGTATATGCCTGAGGCGAAAACCTTCTATTTTTGAAAAGCATATTCAAACCGGAAGTGCATGTTTACTTAAGACTTTTTTGGAATTTCTGCAATATCTCTGAAACGGCTATACTTGCAGTAAAAATAGTTAGAATAGCATTGAAAGATATTAGTATTCTGCACAATTTTTGTTTGAAACATTTCTTCAAAAAGTACCAGTTACAAGATCTAATCTTATTGATATTGCCATAGTTACGTAGGTATGGGAAATCATACATATTAAATCGCATCTACTATGCATGTCAATTGTTTTAAATATTCCAATATTTTGACATTTAACATTTATTGTCAGTGTCACAAATAAGTTTAGTGAAAAACCGTTACAAAGGTTAGTAAATAATTTAAAATATTATATATAAATATTTTCTCTGGTTTAAAGTTAATTTGAAAACTAAAAAATGCCCGGCCATAATAATTTTTCATAATATGTAATGAATAATAATATTTTCTTCATACTACTATAAAATCCAACATTTAAAATCTGAAATACATATGTTTTCTTTGCAAATCTGACAATAAACTAACTTTACACTTTTATTGGACAATGAATGAAAATATTTTCTTAAATTTAAACTTTTTATATTTTTATTTGTATACTATCAAATCTAAATATACTGACTACGTAAAAGAAAGTTTAGGGCCAATACATGGCCGATGTTTTTTATCAATAAGGGTTTTTTTTGCAGGTCTGCGGCTATATAGTCCTCCTTCTACTAGGCGTCTTTGTATAGTGCGAAAACTTACAATGTCCTTCAAATTTGCTCTGATTTGTAATGCTGTTATCCATGGATCTTTTCTGGCCATCTTAATAATACGCTTATCAGCCCTGGGAGTCGTTTTCCGTGGTCGCCCTGATCGTAGTGCTGTTTTAACAGACCCTCTTACTCGATATCGTTGAATCATTCTTAATATTATTGACTTATTTATATTAAATATTTCGCTAATTCGCTTTTGTGATGTACCTCGTTCGTGTAGTCTCAAAATTCGCAATTTTGAATCTTCAGAATATATTTTTCGCGACATGGTCTTCACTTATAAAAGACAAAGACTAAACTAAACTAAATCAAGCCTTGTATCTTATAAAATGCCAATTTCAACAAAGATTTACAATATTATCAATACTAGTTGCTTAACTTTTGTCGCGACATGATTCGACAATGTTGTACTTATTACAGTATATTTATTATTCTTTTAAAATAATTTCAAAGATATTTTGTATTCCTATACATGATTATATGTGTTTCATTTGCCCATAAATAGTTTTCTCATAGTTACGCATGAATTCTGTATTTTTACAGTTTTTATTCTGTGTTAAGGTAGTTGCTTAACTTTTGCCCGACACTGTACGAGTATATATACGAGTATATATATATATATATATATATATATATATATATATATATATATATATATATATATATATATATATATATATTTTTATATATATATATATATATATATATATATATATATATATATTGCATCAACGTTATTTATTTTGAAATATATTCTTTTGTTGAAATTTCGCCGCATGTTTCTCCCCTTTAATCATGTTAAACAAATATAATTTTAGACGGAAATACCCAAAATATACATTGAAGTTTGAAATATCTTCTATAATCTCAATAGTCGTTATCAATTTCTTACATAATTAAATTTTTCGTAACGTATAATCTTTCATAAATTGAAAAACTTTATTTCAGACAGAACCATTTAAATTCTGTGTAATAAATGAGTGAGTTTAGTTAGGTAGATATAAATGGAGGGATTTGATGCGGTA
>JADQWA010000075.1:10772-15772 GCA_018344505.1 Nebria ingens riversi | reverse complement strand
TATATAACAGACAATAAAAAATAAACAATAGAGACCGAAAATGTCAGAGCACAATTTTACTTTTAAATAAATACATATTTCTGCTTGTAACCTGGGTGGAATTCATTTATGTGTAGATGAATTATTTTTTAAGTAGAAATAAATAACTACGTATAAAATATTTTTATTTTACACTTATAAAACGACATTCGGTACTGTGAGAGGTCGGGGTGCGAGTTCTGCCAACGACAAAATACGTTCTTTTAAAACTAGATTTAAAGAACATTTTAACAGTTTCAAAAAATAGTCACGTTTCTCAACTTTTGCAGAACATCTTTTAGAAAAATCACATAGCTATAATCCGGAAGTCAATTTTGAAATTTTACATTTACAAAGAAAAGGCAAAGTGTTAGATTTTCTAGAGAATTACGAAATTACAAAGGCCAAAAAACACAATTTACCATCTCTGTTAAATGACCAAACTTTTCTCAAAACATTCCCGCTACTTCAGTTTCTTATACGTTGAATTTCTACTCCACAACTGGTTTTTCGTTTAACCTTGACTTAAGTCAAGTTGTATTTTGTACCTGTAAAATTATTTTTAGTTATTGTTGTACTGGTCATTCTGTGATACCTATTTTTGTTTTTTATAATTTTTATCTATTTATTTATTTATTATATTTTTAACATTTGACTATATGTATAACTCAGCTAGTTCACAAAAACACTGTGTAAGTTAATTATGTTTTTTATTATTCATTTTATTATTTTAATTTCTTAATTTTGATGTATAAAATCTATGTATTTTCTAGTCTGCCCGGTAGCTTGAAAATGACCAACTTATTTGTCGAAACCGGTCGCGAATTTTAATAAAAATTCTGTAGAATGTTGTGGAAAAAGAACGTTTATATTTTCAACCACTTATTATCCCGTCCACAACTGGGTTGCACGGTTTCATTATATCTATGTATATTTAAGTGTTTTAGGAAATGATATGTTGCAGAAAATGTGTGTCCAATATATATCAAATTACCTAAATTTGTCAGTCTCAACTGATAAAGATAAAGATAAAGCGTGGTGGCATATTCATTTATTTATCTCATTTCTGGTGTATGCAATGTTTGACCTTCACCATATTATATTCAAAAGTCACTTCTTATTGAATACCGACAACGGACGAAAGAAAATATATGCCACATCAGCGGACATTGTATATTACAATATAAACAAGCATTGGCTTCGACATGGCGAGCGAGCGATAAAAAAAATTCCAAGGCGATATGATATGAATTTCAGTAAAAAATTTGCTTGAATCCGTGAATGTTACAGACAAGCATTTATGCTCTTCTGTACTACGTAAGATGAGCTAAAGATGCGTGTAATTTTATCTTTTAAAATACATGATTAAGAGCTCTTAAAACACGCACCCAAAAGTCATATAATCTTGTTGAATTTGTAAAAATTCCACAAAGATCAAATTCTCTAATTAAAGTAAAATGGCATTGCTTTAAAAGTAAATTTTCATTAAAAGTAAGAAGTAATAACTATTTAACTTTGTAAAAATCTTTTCTTATTTCATGTTCAGTTATTGGTGCTTTAAGCACAATAGAATGCTGTTTTCTGAATATAGAGCGTTTCAATTAAACTCAGCACTGGCTTTAACACTCTTATTATTCACAATACAAAAAACTGTTCCGGTATAAAGGAGGCATTTATTTACAGGCTTTTTTTTTTGTTCCAACCAGTGATGCATAAGATAATTTTCTCGAATTCCATGGTACACATTTATGCTCAATTATATAAAACATCAGTAGTGAATTGCACTGGACATTCTTATACGTAGTAGGTATATTTTGTTTATACTCAATGGTTACAATATAGTTATTATTATCATCTACAGCTATAGGCTATCTGGAACATGCAGTCGAACAATTTGAAAATAATTTTAAAATAGGTAATGTTCTTGAATGTTTCAAATTGTGTATTTTAATATTCTTCCTATCTAAACAAAAAAAAAAGCCTACTACGTATAAGAAAGTCTAATGCAAGACACTGCAGATGTTTAAGTTTATCTCCATTCTGCATCTCAATCCGCATGTTCTACTACATTTAGTAACGACCAAAAGACGCTGCTATTGTTTATAATTAGTGGTTTTAAGGGTTGGATTACTTTGCAATGCAATATTTACAATTTAGTTAACTTACAAGTAAAGCAATTTTTTTTATTCTCGTTGAAATTGCGTTAATTGTAACCACATTAAATTGTAATTATTGCATTGTAAAGTCTGATAAAATTAAATTCAGTACTTATAAACATTATGTTGGTACTGTCCAAAAGAAGGAATAAAATGATAACTTGACAAAAAGTGCATAGGTGAGAAGAAGGGCGCGTTGTTCCTTTCGACCTATGTTACTTTAGACCCTGCTCTCCCCTACTTATTTACGCAGCTGACATTTTCTGAACGATCGAAATACAATGTTGATAAAAACCCTACCTTATCAATGTTAATGTTGGATATAATCAAAAAGCTTGCTTTCTGGTGATATGCGATTGGAAATGCCATATTCCTCGCATCCTTTACATTTGCATTTACAAATACATCATGTTATACCAGTACCAAACAATTCATACACGAAACGAATATTAGTGATAATGAGACAGTACCTATGGACATATCTACAAAAGGTCCAAAGCTTTGTAGGGTTCCGCATTACCATGAGCGACGATCCCCTAACAAGCCCTTGGCACTACCAGATACTCCTTGTTAACAGGCATTTTCAGCAGGCCTGACTTAACCTCGAAGTGCTGCATTTGGTTCAACCATCTTGGACCAAGTCAAGCACACGCAGATGTGAGCAAGTCTACATATGTAAGTACGTCTAGTACGTCACTACTCTGTCAATTCGCACATTTGGATAATAAGAATACATAATCAGATCTAGATAAGAGATAGTTCTTTTACGTAAGTACGTCTACGAAAATACACTATAACACCGGCAGGCACTCCAACCAAGATAAGATGTTTATACATCCAACATGCACCTTAGACTGCAATGAGATTACCTACGATTAGTTTATTTACATCGACTAGACTGCATGCCTTGCTTCGCGTACGCCTACGTGATTCACTCCACACTCACATACAATTTTCTCACAGCACCAACAACTAAACAATGACGCCTTCCAAGACTTGGCTTAAGAGTTCGTGTCCTTTTCATGGGCGTCCGTTCTTTAAAGAGTCATCGCATAATAAAATATACTCCTACGTACGTTAACTATATAGATTTACCTTTGCATTCGACATTATAATTATAAAAGTAATATTTCTTGAAATACGCATTCCTCTTTAAAAATAACACAAACACATGCACTTGACCCCCTTAACTTAAATTTTAAAACCGATATATTAGATATAAAAGGGAAATAAACATACACGTATAAGTCTCTACACCTACAAATATTCTGTTAATTCAAAGTTATTCAAATTTCGCATTTTTAACTAATTGTAAGTCTTCAAAACAATTGATCACGCGAATTTATTTTGAAATATGGGAAACATACCTGATTACGAATTCGAAATTTTCCCATTAAAAATTACTGCTAAAATAAAATTAACTTGGCCTACTTTACTTTCGCACTCATAAAGTTTTTTTTAAGAATAAATTTTGCATTTAAAATTAAGATATTTACGATACTATGAATATAACCTAGACGGAATTTTGAGGCTCGGTTTAAGGAATGTTGTTTTACAAGTAATTTATAGTCAATAATGTGCTCGTATTTAAGCAAACAGAAATGATAATTACATGGATAACTATGTAAATTACATACGAATTTAAGTGATCTAATGACATGATATAAATCCTCGTCAAGCCTGCTGCATTGAGATTAATTAGATTGTACATGCGGTGAAGAGAAATATCTGTTTTTTCCTCAAGGTCAATATCATTTTATATTGAAAATTTTATTTTATTATTGTCAAACTTTTAGTCTAACTTTTAAAAATTATTTTCAAGCAAAGTAATACCAATATCACTTTCGAATTGCGAAGTTTCCGAACAAAATGGTAACGTCAAGGATATCTGATTTTTTGCTTGCTGTACGTCAGTGCCGATGTAAAGATTAGATGTATTTATTCATGGATCTCTAACATTTTCAACATCATTTTTTTTCGCAGAAATTCATTTTTCGTCGCTCTATAGGGACTGTTCCCTCTTTAGTGTGTTGTGTGATGTCAGTGTGCGTGGCCGATATTTGCCATGACAAGCGTAACTAAGCTAACCTGGCAGAGCCCTGGCTCCCTCTATTTGTCTGTATCGTATAGAACTCTGAAATTATCGAGTCACATATATGTGTTTCCTATACTAAAGAACCGAAGTACCCAAAGAAAAGCCGACCGAAGTACCGAAGTAAATCATAGGTGCAAAAATTCCATTTGAACTAGGCGGCATTCGAAATAGGTAAAGTTCATAGTTCACTTACTATGAGGTAGAAGCGTAAGCCACTAGACCACGGACGTACCCTTTCATAAAGGAATATCGATAGCTTGCCTTCGATTTTTCTGTATTGTTTTTCCTACTTTTCCGGTGTAAATTCTGATATGATAGTAATCAAATTACCGAAGTCTAAATTAGAAACATGTTCGTATTCTTCGAGCGTATCAGTATCCGTTTTCGCATAGCATAACAATGCGCATGTACAGTTTGAAAAAAATCCCCTATATCTAGGTCGAAAGTAGGTCAGTATATAATGAAGATTTAAGTATAATATATAAGATAGAACAGAACTAATCAAGTTCCAATAGGTTTCAATCTATGATGTTTTATTCAGTAAATGTAACATGTAGTGGAGACGAATGTAACGTTTAACAATTGAAACATCGGCTACAACGACATATGTTCGGTTACAAAAAAGTTCTATAAACACGAACAAACCGTCAAGGATTAAAATTATATATGAATTTTATCTTTGACGTACTGTTAAACTACTGGCGGCTTGTCAACACTTGACGAACCCTTCT
>JADQWA010000075.1:0-10672 GCA_018344505.1 Nebria ingens riversi | reverse complement strand
GTTTGAGGAAGCGAAGAATACTCGGTGTTGTACAACACACAAGACCAGTACTACTTTTTATGAAGCTATAGAATAATATTTATAATTTTATAGTAAAATCTGTTTGAAAATTTAGGCGTATATATTAAAGATTTCTCCTACAAATTATTCATTATTTCTATCAATGAACTCTGATACTGTTGGATACCAAGGAAAAGAATTTAATTTATTTAATTAAATATCAAAATCGAAAGTTCAAAATAACGATGATGCAATGCGGATAAAATCAGTACATTTATGACGTCACTAAGTTTCTAGGAAATAACGCGATATCGCAATTCAAGGCCATAGAGATCTGGCACGAGAAATCATATGGAATTTTATACATCCTTGTTTCGACTATACTAGCATGAATCACAAATTAATTCAATTATAATGAATGAACTGTTTATAATTAAAATTTTATTTAGTTACTTTAATTAACTGACACACATGCTGTTTACAGTTATAGGTATGTTTTATATAAGAATCTAATTGTGAACGTTAAATTAGACATTTTATTGTTGATTCTTAGCATGTTTTTACCATACTATTTTTAATAAACATATTTCTACTAATGACATTGTTCATTGCAATATATCAGTAGTTAAATTTATTGAGCATTAAATTTACTAAGATCTATTTCTTATTTTGGTAGTTATTTTGAGCATTTCAGGAATATTAAAAATCATGAATTATTATGAAATAATGTAGAAAATTATTAAACAACTCCATAGTTACCAATTTATCAATGTGTATTTCTAATACCTTCTACAATTATATATGAAATTATGAATAATACAGCAATAAAAAATGCAACATAACATAATTAAATAGTACTTACCACATGCCAAAATGCATATAAAGATGAAATTCCACATAATCCGATTGGTATCCATGTTTAGAATCACAAATTCACTCACTTTTCTCTAAATTTAACTACACTGATTCCCCTGATGCATTCCGTAAAACACAAAACAATGTTACTCGCTTGACTGACAGTTGAAATTACTTATTTCTTAACACAACACACTCCACTGTTGGTATTTCACTGTGAAGACTACTGCTACGCATCAACACCAATAAAGAAATAATATGTCATTCTTTAAACAATTTACACTAAAGTTCACCCGTTTTCAATCATTTTTTAGTTAAAATGATTTGTTTAATATGCCATACTTGTAAATACGCTATGGCTACACACCGACTGACTGACTACATGCATTAGGAAATAGAGCGAGTTCAGGCACCTCATTTTCAAGGTGAAAGTACAGCTGCACGTTTGATTGGCTGTTGGCCTTTTACTAACCAATCATATTTGCCGTTATATCGTCCTCAACGAATCATCATCAGTCTTTGTACGGTTTTGAATCATCGGACCAGGTAACATTATAGAAATTTCATTACAACTTGTCAGTAACGTTACCTATAGCTCGTTCATTAACAATTCTAATGTCTTGGAAAATGATTTGTTTATTGCTTGTCAATTAAAATTTATTTTGAACTACTGTCAACATCATTATTTATATTAAATGCCAAATAGCATTATCACGCTGTTCCCCAAACTGAGGCTTGATATACTCATTAGATTGATATATTCGACAGGACCAAACTTTCCAAGCAATGAAAATAAATATTTTGTTTTCCTATAAATTTTCATTCAACAACTTTGGCTGTAGTGTCCACATACAGAACCCCCACCCCCACCCTTCAGACGGTATTGCAAAAATAATCAGAGTCGACCCAGGGAAGTCCAAAAAATGTATTTCTGTTAAAATCTCGATTTCAAAATATTTCATGATTACTATACTTTCTTATACATTCGTATAATAATGTAAAAAGTAAATAAGCTTAGTAAAATACAGATCGTGTAGGATTTGTTGTTGTCATAACAGACAACATTCGTATTCATTTCAATATAGGAAACCAAAGCAAGATGCCTATCGCGGTCCAATTAATTTCTGCCTAAATTGACAGAAATCGAAATCAACTTTACATCACCGAATATTAAATAAAGCGGGTTAATATTTTTTTTTGTTTATTCGTTATTTAATTGGTTGGCACAGTGCTACTGTTATGTTAATTTTATATTTGAGCTTAGCAAAATAATGCAAAGAATTTGTTATGTATGGTTATACCAACGATTTTATCTCAATAAGTATTATTTATTATATTGTTAGACAAGAAAACTAAAATGACTGGAATTAGTATAAATTTTGATTTTATTTCATTTTAATTTGTGCAACTGAATTAAAAGAACATGTATATTGTACAACCAAGTTGGCTGACAAGAACCACGGGTTGTATGTGCCAAGGCGTTTTTTATTAATAAGAATAATGGCTAAACCAAAAAATTGCACGTTCGATATACAGAACACCATGGAAAACACCTTCCATAAGATGAGAAGCGCAAAAATGTAGTTATAAATCAGTTGTTTGAGTTGTTTTTGACACATTTTCTTTTTTGTGGTTCAATGCAAATTGACCTAATGAAAAATTAAAATAATATTGATACTTGAGTTATTATTGCCTATATAATGATTAATGATGACTTATAAAAGCTTTTTTTTAAATGACTTGTTATAACTTACGAAAAAATAAAGTGATATATTTTTAAATTCTTCCTATAGTCCAATACTTCTAAGCGTTATATCATAAAATAAGTATAATTTTAACGAACCCATTCATTAGTTCCTAAATTAAACATCGGCCATGTATTGGCCCTAAACTTTCTTTTACGTAGTCAGTATATTTTTAATTTGAAAGTATATAAATTAAAATATAAAATGATTAAATTTAAAAGAGAGTATTTTCGTTCATTATGTCCAGTAAAATTGTAAAGTAAGATTATTGTCAGATTTCTAAAGAAACGTATATATTTTAGATTTAAAATGTTCGATTTTATAGTAATATACAGAAAATATAATTATTCATTACACATTATTAAAAATTATTATAGCTGGACATTTTTTAGTTTTCAAATGAACTTTAAACCTTACAAAATATTTTCATATAATATTTTAAATTATATACTAACCTTTGAAACGTATTTTCACTAAACTTATTTGTGATACTGACAATAAATGTTAAATGTCAAAATATTTGAATAATTAAACCAATTGACATGCATAGTAGATGCGATTTATTATATATAATTCCCATACCTACGTACTATGGCAATATCAATAAGATAAGATCTTGTAACTGGTACTTTTTGAAGAAATGTTTCAAGCAAAAGTTGTGCAGAATTCTAATATCTTTCAATGTTATTCTAACTATTTTTACTGCAAGTATAGCCGTTTTGGAGATATTGCAGAAATTGCAAAAAAAGTCTTGAGTTCCGGTTTGAATATGCTTTTCAAACATAGGAGGTTTTCACCCCAGGCATATACAAATCTTAAGTTTAAAGTTTCATAATTTTATCTTCAACAGTGTAGGCTGTAGAGCGCATACACACACACATACAGACACACACACACACACACACTCACACACACACTCACATACACACACTCACATACACACACACATACACACACACACACACACACACACAGACGTCATTCCAAAAATAGTCAGACTCGATTCAGGGAAGGTCAAAAGGTGTATTTCCGTTAAAATTTCGAGATATTATTGTAAGAATTTTCAAAAACGCAGTAGTTTGTAAGATTGTATACATGAAACAACTAGTGTTTGATTTATAATTTTGAGTTCATCATAATCTAGACGTAGCCTCCAATCAAACAACTGCGGGCCGCGGGCACCATGGCGCATTTGCCGACCCTTTCTGTGTACTCGTGTCATCCAACTGACATTAAACTTTTCGATTAATTTTTATATATGGCTGCGAAAGTGATTAGTGCCCGCCATATTCAATGACACCTTTAATCATTTTACAGAAAATTAAAATATTCTGTTCTTTCAGAATTTTGTTCATTCAACAATATCAACTTCAAAATTTTAGCTTTGGACTATTATTTTCCTTTTGATCATTTATCCTAATTGCAATTTCAATATAATGGAATCACTATTATCGGTTCATTATTATAGTAGTTTGTTTTTATTCAATTGCCATTATGTTCTATCGACATTCTTTCGTTCGCCATTATATTCTACATTCGACATTTTGTTAATTCGACTTTTTGCATATTTAACATTATGTCCTAACGACATTTTGGTTCTTTAGGTCGTTTTGCTTATTAACATTTCAGATCATGGCATTACGTATATTCGACATTTTGAAATTTGACGTAATAGATTTGCCATTAGAGAATTTGCTCTTTGGGAATTCGATATTATTTTCTAATATCTACCTACTACATTTTATTGCTCAAAATTACTACTTTTTTACGTGATCTTAATATTTATTCAATTACTTATCACTTATGGCTGGTTGTATTATATTTATAATACTATAATATTGTTTAGCATCTGATTAGCTTAACTTTGTTTATTAATAAGGACTGGCTTACATATTCTGTGTTTGTTTTACTTCAAATTAGATTTCAACAGTCCGATACGAATTCCAAATGTGTAAATGTTTCGAAATATGCCGTGATATGAATATTGAGTAGCATAATTCAAATATTTAAATCAAACGTATATTGTGATTCCTGATGTCAAATAAATATATTTTCCTGTTTATGATTAATTCATGCTATCACTTATTCGTAAAATCGAGTTATTTTGTAACTCATGCAAATTTTATTTCATATTAAAGTGTATCCAATTTAGCAAATTATAACTTTACCGTTTACATTTTTCAGAGATATAATCTGTTGCGAAATTGACTGAAAAATGTACATTTATAACAGAAACCGTTAGTAGCAAACGCAAACTTTTTGATTATATACAACATTATCATTGATGAGGTAGGGTTTATATTAACATAGTATGTCGATCGTTCAGAAAATGCCAGCTCCGTAAATTGGCAAATCAGCTGAATTGTTACTTTGTTAATTACTATAACAGACTTGATTAATTTTCTTACCAAGAAAATTTACTAAAAGAAATAATTATATATATATATATATATATATATATATATATATATATATATATATATATATATATATATATATATATATATCCGAGTATATATGTGTGTGTTTTTACATACAGATTTAATAATAATAACAATGCGTTTTTGCTTCGTAAATTTATGAATAAAATAGTGTAAAATTTTTAATCTAAAATCTAGCATTTCATAAACAAATTGTTTGTTTATAATGTTGTCTGCTTTGGTTTTCTAATTCATCAAGATTAAAGTTTTCAATAACGAATAAAGCTCTGCTATAACTCTCATAAGACCACACGTTTGATCAGAATATTCAGTATGTAAATATTATCGATATTTTAGTACTCATTTAATTTAATTACTAAATATATACACCACAAAAATTAATTAGACTTAGTTTCAGCACCCAGACGTCTAGTGTCTTATTTACTTATCTCTGGTCATAGGCGCCGACTGCATGGCCATAAAATTACGCGGATAAACATAATTTCGTCCTTATTCTAATTTAAAATTTATAGGTTTTAAAATTATTTTTCATAAATATTTGTTTATCGACAAAAATGCCATACTATTTTTAATTTCTTTAGCATTTTATTACATAATTTTTTTCGCGCGCTCGTCAACAGTAAAAACGTAATGTATCGCTGTTTTTTTTTTCTGATTTATTTATCAAGTTGTCTTGTTGAATTGAACCCTAGGCACTCTTCAATTTTTGATGAGGGTTTTGTCCGATGTAATTCACTACCAATAGAAATTAATGTACTATAAGTAAATTTAAATTAAAGTTGAGAAGAATGTGCGAGGGTCATTCATTACTGTCATAATTTATGTATAGTGGGATACACTATATTTTTTAGTATAATTTTGTATGTATGTATAATATATAGACATATTATTTATTTATTTATTTATATATATTTTATAAATTATGCCTTAGTGTTAATTACAATAAATATTATTATAGTGAATCTATTAGGAATTACAAGTTAAGCATCAATTTACTGTCACCGTCATTGTGGTGAGTAAATATACTATTTCGAGTAGTAGTAGTAGTTATGTTATTTCATAGTGAAAACTAACGAGTAATCTCAGAACAATTCTTCATAAAAGTAAAGAGAAATAGCAACTCTCTTAAATCTATTTACCCTTCTAAAAGTGTAAAGGCAATATTGAAGAATATATTTATTTCCAAAATAAAATTGTAAAGAACAAGAATTTACGATATGTTTTCATTATTTTATATGGAAATCTACGAGGAAAGTGCGATTTTATTTTTTAAATTGCGATCCCTTCAACATAGCACATAAACCAAAAAAGAATGCAAGGCAGGCGCTCCGCTATGTAATATATGAAATCATGCTAGGTGGAAGAAGATTTCCGATAGCTGAAACTTATGCGCATTAAATAATGCTATTCGTCACTTGATAAATTTCCATAGCTTTTTATTACAAAAAATACTTCAAGAACCCTACATAGATTATAAAATTAATTTATTGTGATTATTATACAGCTCAAGGTAATTAAAATGTATTGTAATTGAAAATTTGGTTTTTGTAAATTTAAAACCAATTTCAATGATTACTACAGGCTCAACCATTTTGGTTATTTTGGGGTACTTATTTGATGTGTTGCTCGTAGCGCCCGTTATATAATCTATCCAACTATCGGATTTTCGCCGCTTTCAATTTGTGGAAAAAGCGTAAAATTAGATTTATTTATTCTTTATCGAGGCGGATATTTAAATTAAGTTTGAATTAATTTGGGTCTTCTTTACATAATTAGAATCTACTTTCGATTGAAATTGATTCAAAATAAGTCAAATTGAATAATAATCCCATATTTAAACAATTTGTTATCTTTGAAAGATTATATTTGTCATACATTTTTGTAAACGCATATAAATGTCTAGCTTTTGATGTTTAGTTTCCAATTTCATCAAGATGAGTTACATTGCATAAAACTACGTGTATACATTTGCATTTATGAGAGATAGCGCTATTAAACGACATTAACTCTCTTGTCACAAGAGTACAAATAATGTTGGTTCGTTGAAATTAAACGCTACTCTTTTTATTATTTCACGTTACCAGAAACTTTAAAATCAGATTAAAAGTGGAAACGGTTTTATGAACTTTTATATCGGATTAACAAATGGTACACGTAGAAAAGAAATTAACGGAAACATTTTGACAGATGACATTCACAATCACCCTGTCATTGCCTTATATATGATATTTATTCCTATTCAAAATTCTCAATAGTAAAATATGTTGTTCTACCTTACTTTCAAAATTCAATTTATATATTTCTGCTTATCGGGGCAAACAAAAGCAGTTGTTCTTCATTGAACGATGTAAAACAGAGACAAGGAAAAATTCTCCTGTGTTGCGTATATATACTTTTTAAAATAAGCACCACTTTTCGGATTTTCCCCAATTTAATGTAGGGAATATGATTTTGTGTCAAGTTATCACTACTAACGTTATATTTGATATCTCAATAAGATAATTCCAAAGTGGAAACGCATTATTAACATTGCAAATATATTTTCTAAACAAATTTGTAAAAGCCTGCAAGAGGTGCGATTTAAGTAACTAGTTGCCCAAATCGTACCATGGGTTACCTAAATCGCACCCTGTATTAAAATGGTACCTAGTTTAAATGGTAAAGTAGTTTATTCATGAAATATGATGAATGAATACAAACAGATACTTAAAACATAGAAACAAAACATATAATTCTTCTAAAAATTGATAATAAAATAGGAAATAATATAATAAAAGGATACGTTGAGAAAACACATTAGACAACGTATCATATCTTCAATATTTTCTTCATTACAAAGAAAACAATACCATTCTGCCGGTGCGATTTGAGCAACTCACTAATGGTGCGATATAGGAAACTTGTAATTTTATGATAAAAATGCGTTTTGAATCCTCAAATATCAATCAAAAAGTTATTTTAGCCTGTTAACTCGATAAAATACAAGTTGTGCTCCTATTCTAGATGTGAGTTTACTTATTAATATCATTTACTTCGTGGCTAATTCCTTACAACGGGTACCGGAATATTACAGTTCAAGCACACTAAACTTTTCAGACGATTTGTCATATATATATATATATATATATATATATATATATATATATATATATATATATATATATATATATATATATATATATTCCAGCAACAATGCTTTTCATATGTACGTCACTTGCAACCAAATATAATAAACATTATCTTCTCTAAATTATCAGCTATGCGCGCATGTGCACCGTTGCTTTTTATGTCATTGATACAGTGTGGCGCTGAGCTTCAGAGCTTTTGATTCAGTTCGCCGCGGTATGTTGTTGAATTCATACAAAATATAGCTTCGTGCGAAATCTTTAGTTCGAACGTGTATGTATTCAGCTAGAATGAAATTGGCTATGAATAAAGTGGCGCATTTGTGAATGTTAATCGTTTAACAATTCAACAAGTTTGAATAGTACTTAAAAAAAGTTATTCAAAATAAAAACTTTGTTTCTATAATTATTAACTCTACTGCTGTAACTATTTTGAACTATATTGTTCAACCAAGAATTAGCATTCTTCTTTAAACAAATAGATACGTTGTTATTTAAATTACTAAAAAAATCTTTTAGAAAACTTCTGTTCTATTTTTAAATATCTAAAGAATTGTTTATCTTATTATTATTATGTTTAATGAAATTATATTAAACTATCTTAAAACGGTTTCATATAAACATATATTTATAATATAAAATATCTTTGTTCTCTGTTAAAAAATTATATGTGCGTAACTTGGCGCAATTATATAAACAAAATATGTTTTTGTTGAAACCTCAAACAAAATAACAATTTTTGTAAAATACAATATCGATGATGTTGTAACATAAAATTAATGATTAATTAAAAAGTAAAGTATAAATATTAGTTATAAAATAATATATTTAAATTAATAATAGAACCCAAATTGTGTAACATTTGTTATAATTAACCATACCATTAACATTCAACGAGTGAATTATTAAAAGTATAAAAATACATCATAAGAAATGTTATTTCATCATAAATAAAGACAATATCGATGAAATGCCCGTTCTCTTGAAACTACAAATATTTAATTTCTAAAATATCTTGTGCGTTAACATGTAAGTAACAGCATATTTTGAATATCAGACGTTTTATATAATTAAAATTGTTTGCATATAGAAACCCAAAAACCAGTACGTTAATTTCATTATATGAAGTTTCCTTTTTGTTTTAATTAATTTTTACAAACATATATTTCATATATTTACATACTCTTACATTAAGTTAAAATATAAGTAATTTTTTTAGCTGCTTGCTTACGAGTAAATAATGACTTCATTATATAATAATATAATATTCTTATCTTGGAAAGTAAGTACTAAGAAATATTTCTTTAGATTTTAGTATTTAAAGTGTCCCACACAACCTGGTAAGTATCTGTTTAGTGTTTAGAAAAGAACAATAAAATAAAAAAAATAAAAAATTCTAAGAAATATAATTACTCATTATACCGGAATTAATTTTTAAATAAATAAAATTAATCAAACACCTAATAAAATATTTGGACTATCGATGTTTTGACAAATCTCTAATAATTTAAGTTTATTTTGTTTTCTTGTTAACATATTGAAAAATATAATTTATATGATTTATTAAATATTAATTTGAATACCTACGTAACTGTTGCAAAATAAATAAGAAATACAGAGGTCAAAAAGTGTTTCTTTCTGTTAAAATCGCGAGACAGATTGTTTTTTCATGATTATAATACATATCACTTCATATAAGAAAGCAAATATTAAGACATTTTTAAGAGTGCCTGTTCGAAACTTACATAAGTATAATTATAGGAATGACATCACTTTATGGATTACAGCTTACCTTGAAATGTAATGGCATAACTACACTTTTATAACAATGCATGTTTGTGTAAGGCTGTCAAACAATAAGCTGTCGATAAAAAGCGTACTTTTAGCCGATAATATATTAATCAAAGTACCTATTATCTAGTGTATACTTTAACTATCATAGGCTTTTTCCATTAAACGCCCAGGTCAGCTACAATTTGATTCGAACAAAATACTTCCAACAACTTTATAGTAAATGATGATATGATATCAGTATTCAAAATTAAAAACTTATATTTTATGTCAATATTATTTGTAATAGACGTAAATAAGGACCTAGGTTTGTAGAAGGTAAGCTATGTATATTCTTTTATTTTAAAGTATTTGAAGATAATAAGTAATTAAAAATGAACTGCATTTCTGATAATTTTAGTTTTGAAGTCATATTTGCAAAATACTTGTTACAAACGACCATTAATTTATTACTTATTTACATCTCTTACAAACACGCATCGTTCCTTTCGGAATTCAAATGGAATCAGATCCCTTATGGCAATCAGTTAAGTATAGATGATTTTCCCATTGAAACGAAATCGTTGAATTTTTAAATGATTTGCACACGTCACTGTCTGATACGAAGTAATTAATAAGTAGTGTGATCGCGTATTTATATATATTTAGACCAACGTTTTTTTTTTTTGATCATCTCTGGCGTGTAATAATGAATCCATGTTTCATCTACTGTTAT
>JADQWA010000074.1:112131-120156 GCA_018344505.1 Nebria ingens riversi | reverse complement strand
TTATCGGGTTTTGTTAACTACTACAGCAGTTGCTTAAAATGATAGATCTTAACATTTTGCACAACTTTTGTTTGAAAATTTTCTCCATAAACTGTACCAGTTACAAGAAAATTGCTATTGAAATTCTTACTTCTCTTATTTATATTGTTATAGTTACGTAATTATGGGAAATTATATTTCATAAATCGTATCTACTATATCTGTTATCTGGTTTACAGAAAAATAAAATAGACTAAACCAATTTAACGATTTACATCTATTGTTGCAAATATTAAACGAAAAAGCGTTTCAAAGGTTAGTAAATGATTAAAAAATGTATATATAAATATTTTGCTAGGTTTTAAGTTCATTTAAAACCTAAAACACACCCGGCCATAATAATGTCTAATATAGTGTAATGAATAATTATCTTATTTTGAATGTTTAAAATTTTGTAATTTAATTTCTATTTAAGCAATTTATACCTACTATGTATAAGAAAGTCCAGTGCAACACACTGCAGATGTTTCACATCCAAAATGGATTTTCTATTATACCACTCACATAACTTAATTACGTAATGAATAGTTACATATCGGTATGTTCTTGAATTTTTCAAAATGTATATTTTAATCCTTGTTATCTAAACAAAATATACCTTCAACGTATAAGAAAGTTCTGTGCAAGACACTGCAGATGTGTTAATCCACCATAGCAAAATTCCATAAAATAAGATATGGATTTTACAAATTAGTTTTACTAATTAAACATTAAAAATACGAATACTCTAATTTCGTGGACGAAAACCAGGTCCTATATTAGATAATAAGTAATCGTTTCTGATTGATTGATTGCGAGGTTAACTGAATCTGCTAAGTAGTAATAATAAAACAGTAAATAATAAACATGGGATGGAAAATTATTTGGTATATAGTATACAAATATAGTATACACAACCACACAGACAATAATTTTTATAATAATTATTAGCTACAGTACCTATATATATATATATATATATATATATATATATATATATATATATATATATATATATATATATATATATATATATATATATATATATATATATATATATATATATATATAATATATATATATATATATATATATATATATATATATATATATATATATATATATATATATATATATATATATATATATATATATATATATATATATATATATATATATATATATATATATATATATATATATATATATATATATATATATATATATATATATATATATATATATATATATATATAATATATATATATATATATATATATATATATATATATATATATATATATATATATATATATATTATATATATATATATATATATATATATATATATATATATATATATATATATATATATATATATATATATATATATATATATATATAATATATATATATATATATATATATATATATATATATATATATATATATATATATATATATATATATATATATTATATATATATATATATATATATATATATATATATATATATATATATATATATATATATATATATATATATATATATATATATATATATATATATATATATATATATATATATATATATATATATATATATATATATATATATATATATATATATATATATATATATATATATATATATATATATATATATATATATAAATATATATATATATATATATATATATATATATATACATATACATATATACATATATACATATATATATATATATATATATATATATATATATATATATATATATATATATATATATATATAATATATATATATATATATATATATATATTATATATATATATATATATATATATATATATATATATATATATATATATATATACATATATATATATATATATATATATATATATATATATATATATATATATATATCTATATTTTTATATATATATATATATATATATATATATATATATATATATATATATATTGTGTATCTGTCCTTTTTTACTTTCCTCGAAGAAGTAATAAGTAAGTATTACTTATTACTTCATGTAAGAAAGTAAAAAGTTACATGAAAATTGCTACTGAAATATTTAATCATTTGTATCAACTATACCTGTCAATATTTTGACAGGAAAACCAAATAAACTAAAATAATTTGACATTTTACATCAATTCTGCCAAATATATTGAGAGAGAAGTGATTAAAAGATTAGTGATATATTGAAAACTTTGTAGTATTGAAGAATATATGCTGTAAGATTTTCAATTTAATTGAAAACAAAAAAATATCTGGTCATAATAATTAATAATATATAATGAATAATTATATTTCCTTGAATTTGTAAGCATTTCTATTGATTATCTTTCCTATCCAAATTGATATGCACTATATATAAAAGGAAGTCCAGTGCGGGGCTCTGCAGATGTTTTTGGTGTAATTATATTGGTCAATGGCATACATTTTTCTGTCTATGAAGAAATAGTAGAATTGCATACGACCAAATAAATATTTTATTGGAGCAATTATATATATATACGAGGGTGGTCTGAAAAGTTTCCGACCTAACAAAGATACAAGACATTTTTTCAGAATTTTATTTTTCAACATAGTCTCCTTGTAACTCTACACACTTCTCCCAGCGATGCTCCCATCTCTGTAACCCGTCCAAATAGTACTCGGCGTTTTTCACTGACGAAAATCTCTGTCCTCCGAGCGCAATTTTTTGATGAGGGAACAAAAAGAAGTCGCTTGGGCTAGATCTGAGTAAGGCGGATGGTCAAGCAGTTCAAACCGTAATTCGTGGATTTTCGCCAATGCAACCGCTGAGGTGTGAGACACGTTTTTGGTCTAACGTGAGGAAACGCGGCACCCAACGCGCGGACAGATTTCTCATGTCTAAATGTTGATTTAATATGTGACAAACACGTTCTTTTGACATGTTTATAACCTCTGCTATCTCTCTCACTTTAATTCGGAGGTCGTCTAGCACCATTTCGTGAACTTTGGCGATGTTTTCGTCGGTAGTTGCAGTTTTTGGACGTCCCGAACGTTCATCGTCTCCCAAGCTCTTACGGCCACGTTTAAATTCAGCTGCCCAAAATTTCACTGAGGTAAATGATGGTGCAGAGTCCCCATACACAGAATCCAACTCATCTTTGATTTGCGTAGGCGTATTGCCTTTTCAAAAACAAATATTTGATGACAGCTCGATACTCGATTTGTCCATTTTCATAAAAACACTCACATCAACTCACTCAAACGACTGTTACATAACAACTGCACGTCCAAAATGGCTGAAACTTTGGTGAGTAACTGTCAACAGATGAACAACGAAATCCCCTAGCTTTTATTTACGAGTGCTGCTATCTTCATGTTGAGGTCGGAAACTTTTCAAACCACCCTCGTATGTATATATATATATATATATATATATATATAATATATATATATATATATATATATATATATATCCGCATTTAAGTATATTTCAGGCAAAGTAATCAATATCAACTAATAAAGTAATAAATATGTTACTTTTGATCAAATATAATAGTAAGATCAGTGCTCGAATGCGTGAAACTAGACACGTCTGGAATATAGTAGGGATAATCACTTCCGTAAAATGTGAAGCGCATATTCACCGCAAGTGTAGTTATATGCAAAGGTCTCGTGATTTTTGACGAGTATATTCGCTAGTTCGTAATAAATATGGAAAACTGTAACAATATCCAAGCGGGATGTAATATCCCACGAGATTGGCATTTCAGTCAGAGTGCAGTGCAGTGCTTGTTGCTTATCCGTTCGCTTCACCGGTAAACGAGCGTGTGTGTGTCGCGATCGTGTGTGTGCGGGAGTCGGCGCGGCGTTCGTACGCGGATGGCTCGGCGCGGCAGCTCGCGGGTCGGGTATTATACTCTCTCGTTGAACCGCGCAGGTCCATCCGATCCAGCACTACAGCACAGCAGTTACCGCCGCGTCGCGGTGAAACCAAAATAACTCCTCGCGCGACTTTGGATCAGCAGGCAGGAGCGTTTTGTTGGAAGTAGAGTCAGTCAAATCACCAAATCAGTACAGTCGAAACAGCGCGCGTATAAAGTTGTGTTAGTTCGCGTCCGTGGTACCACGTGCGCGCGACCCGCTCTTCTTATCCAACTGTACGAGTTACCAAACACGCTACATTTTTAACCATCATTAATAATATTATATTATCACTACTTTACTCTGAATGTGTTCAAATTGCCAACAACAATCCACCACAGTGCGTGATGTGTTTATCGTAGTTCTTTATAAAAATGACTAGTTTACAGCAAAATTTATTTTTAATTTTGTTTGTCTGAAAACACAGTGCTGCTGAATATAAGTTTTGTTTTCTTTTCTTTAGTGTTTGAGTGTCTGAGTGTGTGCTGCGATGATTATATCAAAAGATTTGTTTTTATTGGGGGACCAAGATTACCTAAGGCTGCCCAAAGACGAAAAGCGACCCCAAACTATGATCAGATCTACCGCCAAACCTCAAAGGTACGGTTTCTCACTCAGACTATCATTAATTATCATCCTCCAATTATCAAACTCCAATGGATATTCGTATCAATTTGACCAAATAACAAAATATTATTCAAATATGCTACAATAATCAACAATTTCGTCTATATTGGATGAAAAACTAATATTTGATCAAATAGCATATGCTAAACTTTTTAAAATTACTTTCCTCTTATTCTGATTCTATTTTAAAACTATATAGATCTCAAATTGAAGAATACTGAATTACTTTTGTTATATGTTTTATATGAAAATCCAATATTAAATTAAAATAAGTATTTTTTACACTACCGAATACGCATTAATTAAATAATTTCAAAGTTGTTTAAATTCGTAAGAAAACTGCAAACTGTTATGATCTTTTCAAATTTGACACCTAAAATTATAATTTATATTAAATATCCTTTAAGTTCAATCATTATTTCAAATACCTATAGTTTGATTTATAAATATCAAAATACCATATATTATATATGTTATTTTAAAGTTATTCACATTTATTTTTGATAAAGGTCTTCCATATAAGTATTTTTAAATTCAAGAATGTTTTTTTCAAGTAAAATCAATATCTATTTTATTTACTAATTAATTAGTGAATAACTCTGTCAACATTTTAAAGATTCCTTCGACTGAAGTAGATTTACAAACTAGTTCGGACGCAATTCATTAGTGTTAAAAATTCAGTAATTTATTTTAGGGTTTGATTAAATTTGATTGAAAATTCAAAATATTTAATTTGTGTATAAATATTTTATTGCTTGATCGCAATATAATTATAGTAGGAGTCAAATAACAATAATTATACCAAAAAAAGAGGATTAAAGTAATTAATTAATTATGTATGTATATGTTAAACAAATGGGTTGGCAAATTCCTAAATTCTCTATATGCATAAAAAAACAAGATACGAATAAGTTTTGGTTCGATTTTTATATCGAAAATAACGTCAATAAAGCTTAATTTGAATATATACACAATTATTTATTTGTATTCGTCTAAGATTTTAATTTTTTCAAAGAAAACATTTAGTTTTTGGATTTTGGAGTTATTCATATATTTTTAGAGCGATTTTGTTATTCTATTATGGTAATCAGTGAAATTTTGAAAAGGTATCATGTATATTAGTGAAATATCAAATGAAATTTCAGAATCGCATAATTCTTGTATTAAAACTCAGTTCTGTTACGAAAAATAGGTTAAAAATAAAACATCTGTATGGTTTGAGCACAATATGACTCAAAAGTAGTGTAATATATGATAATGGCACATCTTTAGTGAAAATACGGTTAATGTTATACTATTTGCAAACCATCAAGTTCACTGTACGAATAATCCTTGGCGATAAAAATGTTTAAAAGCGGTTGTTTATAGAAAATGGACGTTCATTCGAAAGTCGAACATTTAGGTGTGCGTAACTAGAGCAGCTATTTATCTATATAACTGTGGTCACTAAACTCTAAAACGAATGGAATGTCTATCTCTCCTATTTCTTTCTTTTTTTCGTATAAACCATATGATGTCGGCGACTGCACAATACTCGAATAACAGTATAACAATTTTAAGTTATTCGTATACGAAATAAATAAAAAAAACGGGTAATTATACGCGTGACTCGAATTTTATTATTAAATATTAACAAAACAAATAAAAATGTATGTGTAAGTGTGGGTAATGGACAGAAAGATATCTTTATTTACTAATTACAATATTATCATTGCCTACTGACTTTCTTGACAAAGATAATGTTTGTAAAATATTTTGATGTAAGGTTTAGTGTTGTTTAAATTTAAAATATTTACGTCTTAAAATACTTGTATATTTTTCGTGGCGTTTTTTGAAGGTAGTTGGCCGATGTTAAAAATTAGCTTGCGGCCATTAGTCTAATTATAGCTTGATGCCGAATTTTTATGTAATATCGAGCAGTTCTTGAAATTTGACATTTACTAAGGTTCACTATTTTGTTATCTTTAGCGAAATAGCAGTTTTTTTCTTTTTCTTAGATTGGTTTTTATGTTTGAGATGATTGTATGTCGTCATTCGCGAGTTTATTGCAATATCAGAGTATAGTTGTTTTAAATTTTCGGCCGTGTTAGAAAAACTATACGCATACATATATTCAATTGTTTAAACTCAAAGTTTTATGACGTTATTTAAGGTAACTTGTACAATTTATAAATATGTCTCTAGTTATAGTGGTAATAGAACAGTTCGTAATTATATTTCGTAGTACATTTTATTGATTTTTCTTTGAATTTCTGAAAGTAACTGTTTGATATCGTAAATAGAAATTTGCGGAAATATAAATATTTATTTTCCAATTTTACTTATTGCAAATGTTATCATGTTTTAAATAATTTCAATAATTGCGAAATTGTCTAAATGTTCACTGATAATTCAAGCTGCCAATAAATTCAATTGCTATTTGTTCTACTTTACACAAGTAAATACATATAAATTATAGCAACAAATAATAGAAATTCATAAAACTCAAACGCATTTTTCGTGCAAATAGTACTCTAATTGAGAATACTCTTCAAACAAAAGTTGTTAAAAATATTAATATCTTTCATTTTGAATCTTATCATTTATTCTCTAAGTACACCCATTTTCGAGTTATACACAAAATTACAAAAGCACACATTCTACTTTAAACATTCTTTTCACACATTTTTTATTTTTTTACTGAGTGAACCTCAAATTTGAAATTCCATATTTGTACACACACAAATAAACTGACAGACATAGCGAAGATATTCAATATCGATTCAAGGACGTTCAAAACAAAAATTACCGTTAAAATCTCGTTTTGGACACTTCATCACTTGATACAATACTTTTTTATTATTTCGTACAAGAGTCATTTGTTTTTGTTGATAATTAAATAAGTTTTGTTATAAGAAACATTGAAACCGGAAATGTACACATGAATATTTATGATACATATATGCTTTCCACTACCGTTTAATTTTGGTACTAGAAGTAGAAGTGCAATGGCTTCTAACCTTACTGTTTTCCAAGACGCTCATTGGCCACGTTAAACTAAAGATTACCGCGTTCTTTTAGGTGTGGTGGGGGTAGATTCAAATTCTCTTTGTAACGCCACCAACAGGGTGTAAATTATGAAGTTTTAATTGCTATTAATTAATAAACGATACGGTCTAAAAGGAATAAATGCGAAAAATACGAAATAGATTACAATCTAATTGTTTTTATTACATTTAGGGTTTAGTAGTATCAATCCTATTCAAACAATTTTAAAATTAATTATTTACTGTACTGTTGTTGCTTAAATATAATACTTCTATTTATTTTTATTTTAAATAGAAAAAAAAAGTTGTAAATGTAAAATTTGGCTGCAATGTTTTGCAGTTCTGTAATTAGTTGAGCGCATTGTAGCGCATCAGTTAATTTAATATATACATTATAGTTTTTCGGTTGAATAAACAACAAAGTTGTATA